>JAHDVE020000308.1:0-65505 GCA_022606495.2 Halesus radiatus | reverse complement strand
AAAAAATTCTGGTTTACACTCAGATGAATTTGGAATTTTAGAAATTATAAAAAGTGTTAATAGTCAATTATGTATTATAAATAAACATATACTAATTTTAAAACAGCCATCTCATATAAATAGCTATATTTAGAATAATAATTATTTTATTTTAATGCTTTGTTTGTTACTTGATTTTGTTTACAATTATATTTTCTAATATAAATAAGTTGTTTTAAATACTTAACTTTATTTTATATTTTTATTTCTTTTATTAATGCTCAATTATTTCACCTTCTCTAATCACTTATTGTTAATTTTGTCTATGTTTTAAATTTGTCTATGCTCATGTCATTATTTTTTCAGTGTACAATGTATACTGATGAGGGAACTATTGATGTCGAAACATGTTGAAAATTATCTGCAGAATGGTGGTTCAAACAAATTAATTCTCATTTAATCAAAAATGATTCAATTAAATTCCGACACATATTATTATTGCCAAAGCGAAGCTATCAGTGAAATCACCATTTCGATTAATCTTTACTACGAATTCGTCTACATGATGAAAACTAAAATATATTCTTTGAATAAATTGAATTTTTTCCTAGAAACTCTATTGATAAGAATTAAAACAATTTTCTTGATTATGATGCACGAAATATAAGCGTAAACTACCCAAAAAATTATTTTTCCAATAGAATATTATGAAAGCGTAAAAAAAAACAAGTTTTTAAAAATACTAAGTAATATAGCTAAGTTTATTTGCAAAAGACTCCTTTGATTTTTTTTCTTGCTTACAAAATTCTTCACAAAAATAAAAACACTATTATTCCGCTTACAACAGACATTTTTAGACTCCGCTTGCCAAGCGAGTTTTAAGCCTCTTACCTTTATTCGTGGTGACATAAGACACACAGCTCGTTGCAAATATTTTTTACTGGTATATTTCTCTTAACATAATCGGTTAGTAGCAACATTTTCCGCATATACTGATGAAACTAAGAAGAAATCAAATACTGTCAGGTTATTCGTAAAGTAGTAAAATTTACATCTTCATAAAAAATGTATATCCTGCCTAGAATTCTACAATCTACAATCTTGGGACCTGTAAATCACCTAGTTCTTTACGTGTAATTTTACAACTATTTATTTTGTGTTTCGTGCTACTTATATACTAATGCCGATTCAATTTGAATGAATATCTTTTAATTCTTCTTAAGGCATAGGTAAATCAACTCGGTGGAAGTTGGCGGGAATGTAAGTGAGTGTAGAACTATTCATTGATCTGGTTCAAATGCACGTGCGCCAGTTGCTGCAAATCGCTTTGATACACACCTTTAATTTACCTTCGCCAAAATATTAAAGAAGACCTAATTTATTCATTACATTGATTTCATCAAATTATAATAATAATAATAATAATGTTTGATTATCTTCTTTTTCTTTAATAACAAAATAATAAATAATGATATCCACACAGGGATTTCCTGCTGAGGATTTCATTTACAAAATATTAAAATACATTATATTAAATTGATGAAAAAAATAAAAATAATTGTTAGATGAGGTGTTTTAAGTGCAGTTGAGTGGTTTCGTTGTTATTCTGTATTTGGTGTAAATATATTTTCTATTTCAGATCTACCTATGTATCGTATTGAGTGTTTTATTTGATTTTTAAGTTTATTATGGTTGTTGTGATTTTTAAAGGATAGAGGGATTTTGTTGTAGAGTTTAGTACCATAATATGAGAAGTTTTTTTGTCCAAATGTTGTGTGTGTGGTTCTTTGTTGTATGTGTTTTTGAGTCTGAGATCTAGTATTTCTAATATGGGTGATAGTTATTATTTCTTGTTTTTTTTGTATTTATGAATGTAAAATAGTATTGTTTTAGAGTGTAATAGTTTTATTGGCATAATTTTAAGTTTGTTAAAGATTTCATGAGTACTTTTTCTTACAGGGACTTTAAATATAATTTTCATGATGGCTTTTTGTGTTCTGAGTACATTTAAAATATTATCATTAACAATTAGTACATTAAAATACATAGGCTCTAATTGCCCACACATGCAGTTTACGAACACCAGTTTAAAGAACTTCATTTAGGTATTTTACTTACTTCATTCGATCCAAGTCATTGAAACAAGATTTTTTTTTCATTTCACTCGGTCGAATAGGGGATTCTTGTATTTCGGGGTAATTGGATATATTCAGCACACGTATTGCGCGCTTCAGGAAGCACCTACTTGTCCGACATATTTTTAGCAGCTTCTTGAAATATATTATTTCATGTTTCTTTTTAAGTATTTAACGTTCGTGAGGCTGTTATGAACATAATAATACATTTGTCGTACTTTAAAAAAAAATAAATTATTAATTAATTTTTTGATACATTCATTTACACAAACAAGGTACAAAGGTTACAAACATTTTTTAAAAATTATTTGTTTTAATATTAACTTATATATACATCTGAATACATGTACATAAACCTACATGGAATGTATATAAAACAAAAAATCCCACATAGGCAAGGCCAGTGCGTGGGTATACATGCCATCAGGTGACAGTATATTAGTATATTTTTATTAAGAGGAACGGCTGCACTGCCTGTTTCATACATAACTTAATTTTGGATTTGAGGCCAAAATACCGATCCAAACTGAATTATATATATATATATATATATTTATCTTTTTAAATTAAAGGTTTAGTCTAAGCAAAACCGGTAATCTAAGCTTGATATAAGCAAAACCGGTTGGGGTAAATATACAATAAATTTGTGGTTTGTACCAAAGTGTTTGTATGATTTAATATGGTGTCAAACCACAAAGTGATTACTTCTTATGAAAATATATGTCATCGATCGTTTCAGTCAGAAAGTAGCGGTAGTTAGAGATAACATTGACAGGTTGTCTTATGTTGTATAAGTTGGAACGTCAATTTTGTGACCAATTCGTACGTGTTTTATATTATTCATCGTAACATGTTCTATAACTAACATACTGCAGGCAAATATCAAACAAATACTACTACTGGATGCAGAGGGGAAGTTACTATAAGCGTCGTCCCAGTGAGAAACCAATATTCAAAATCAAATTCTTGCTTTTTCACTAAATATTAGCTGAATCTATTTTAATTAATAAATTTAAAAAAAAAATTGTTTACACCACTTTATGAATATATAATGAATGTACTTTAATATCTACATCTTTCGGAAGCGATGATTTCATCATCAGGAATATATGAATACATAATATTTAATACATAATACATAATATCTGTGCACAGTTTATACCCGAACATGAAAAACTACAGTCAACCTTTTCCCACGGATTGAAACTGAATCCGTCAAATCTGAGTTTCTCCGGACCGCCACAAGCAGACGTCAGCATGTCATTGGTAACTCCTCAATAAATATTTCAGGAAGTGACATTACTCCGAAGACGTGTGACAAACTACTCGGTGTCAATCTGGATGCAGACTTTTCCCTTAAAAAGCAAGTAAACAGAACTGTAAGTACAGGGTTCTTTCAATTGAGGCAAATTAAAGCAGTACGGAGAAATCTGCCAACAGAGGCGACTAAATTGCTTGTCAATTGGTACGTTGTGTTACGTCTAGATTACTGCAACGGAATATATGCAAGTCTCCCCAAATACCAAATTAACAAATTGCAATCAGTATTCAACGCTCCAGCAAGACTTGTCACCGGCGTATCTAAATATTCTCACATTTCAGAGAATCTCAAAAATCTCCACTGGCTCAAATGTCCTGAAAGAATCCAGTTCAAGCTCTGCTGGATGGTATTTAAGTCACTTATCGGAATGGCTTCGCCTTACTTATCAGAACTGTGTAATTCTGAAAATACCAATTCACGGCAGTCCACCCTTAGGTATCGGGAGATTGAAGAAACGAAAGAGCACACCTAATACTAAGTTCGGTGATCGTGCTTTCAGAGTATCAGGACCTAAAGCCTGAAATGAACTGCTGCATGACTTAAGAATGGACAGAATTCAGAACTAAACTTAAAACTCATATTTTCAGACAATCATATACATAAATCGAAGAAATGGACGGGCAAATTGCTTAGCTAGGCTGGACTGTTAGTGCTTACCTAAAGTTATTTAAAGAATAAGTTTTAAAAAATCACATACCGGTGCGCAAATGCACAGCCCGCAACAATGTAAATGGCTAAACTCTTATTTTTCCAAAATTCTCAGTCTTCCTTCCGTAATTCTCCAAATGATATAATGTGAAAAGGAACAATAAGAACGCCTTAATCCAATTCTGACTTATTTACATATTTTTTCAATAAGGTGATAACTTAATAAAATCACTTTATATAAGAAACTCATCACAATGTTATTTGTGCATAGCGGTTGAAAGCGTTTCATTTTGTTTCCTTTTTCCCTTTTTTCATATAACTCTTATTTATCTTCTGAATCTAAATAAAACAACTGTAATTTCGTGAAAGCATGTGATTACCTTTGTAATATGCATCGATATTTGCAACACTTCAACGAAAATATATTTAATATCATTAATCCCATAAAGAGAAAAATTTCTGCTTGGATTGCAACTAGGTAAAAACCTTTGTTTTCCGAGTCCTTTTTTCTTCTAAAATAGCTTCAACTGCTAGAAACATAATCACATTTTATTTCTTTGCTTATACAGGTAGATGGATAGCTTCTTGTACACTCTACCTCGAACTGTATTATAGCGCAAGAGTTTTGAGGATTTGTTTTATCCATCTTACCGATGTTATGAGTTATGTCTTACGCTTTACGCTTTGCGATCTCAGAATCTTGGTCCAGTCTCCTAATCGGCTTTCCAACAAAAGCTGGCTGTTGTGTTGAGCCGAACCCGCTGACAGGAGAACTCTATGATTTATTTGATCCTATAAAATCGCTCTGTCCAGCTAGCCATTGCGGACCATCGGAGGGTGTAATTTTAGATTATTGAAAGAATTCAAAGCGAGTCAATCGCTTTGTTTCTTGGCGATCGGTCCATGGGACGGTCAGTTTGCCGACTGCAGAATTGGCAGGGGCGAAATTGGAATTTAAGATTTGCCCAAATTTGTTAACATCTCAAGTATCTTTGACTTGAATTCCGAGTGATTCGGTAACTTTCTAAACATCTTAAAATGACATATTCTATATTTGAAATGTGTTCTCAAAAATTGTTGATAAATTTGAAGGTGCCTACATTATATAGTACATAACTACTAGTAACCCAGCAATACCTTCCGAGCGGAATCTGAATAGTGTTTGAAAAGGAGATATGTTAATATGGAAGAGATAAAAAGCGCTCCAATTCAAATATTTTTAGTCATATTTAGAATAGAGCAAAAATTTCAACACTACTGACTTAAGTAGCATTGAAAGAAACGATGTCAATTTTTTCATGCCTATGATAAGTTAAATAACAGAACCCACACGTGTTGTTTATATTTTTCGGAGCATCCTTTGCGTTTTTTTTCTACCTAGGAAATTTCATAGAATTACTTTTTCAACTAGACATCTGAATAGAGATTATCTTAAAAAATAACACATATTTTTTTAAGTGCATAAAAACTTCAGGTTTTCAAGGGAATCTGAAAGCGGAAGCTAAATGAAAATTTGATAGGTAAGCACTTGTATATAGG
This sequence comes from Halesus radiatus, assembly GCA_022606495.2. Lineage (NCBI taxonomy): Eukaryota > Metazoa > Arthropoda > Insecta > Trichoptera > Limnephilidae > Halesus > Halesus radiatus. The sequence goes on along the minus strand of JAHDVE020000308.1, from coordinate 59,883 downwards.
TGTATATTAGTTAAGTAGGAAGTTACTATAACAACGTAACAAAATAAGCTCTTGGTAGATAGATACTCAATTTATTTTCCACGACTCACATTTAATTCGACCTATAAAATCCTTGTTGGACTTATTACCTACTTTTATCGTTTCAAGTTAAGAACCTAAAAAATATTCCATAGATCAGCCAATTTCAGTGCACTAAGTAGTATATTTTAAGGTAGTTGATAACCCTACCGATAAGACACTCTATTAGCAGTCGGGCGGGTGGGATTCGATCTACGCAACGGGTAGAAGTTATCGATACATATTTATAGTTTCCAACTGAATTATTTTATGAATGTCTGGATTTGCTGATGTGTAAGGTGTTTAAATAAAAAGCTGTCACTTAAAATAACCTCTCACTTAAGTAAAAATGTGAAATAAAACAATAAGAATTTTAAGATAACAATACAGCTTGTATTAACCAATACAAGGTTCACACAGCCTTGGTAACAAATAATTAAATGAAATGGATGTATTCGACAATAATCTGAACTTGTCAAATTTAAAAAAAGGTATGATCGAACTTCTTCTACCTAGTTTATGAATTATTGTTAACTACAACTTTCTTCATTTTTATTAATATTATTTTGTTGATGTTGAATTTTTTTTCGTTCCTTTATATTCCTGTGTATTGTTTTGTTGACTTTGGTGCAGTTTATTGTTATTTCAAGTGTAATAAACTTTTTTAGATTTTTTTTATTTTGATATGTAATTTAAAAAAGATGTATTTTTTATATAAAAGCCCTCTGGCCATTTAACAAATAAATCAAGTCATATAAAAATAAAGTGTTACTTTGTAATTTTGCATATTACTCTTATTCCAGCCCTGTACATCTTAAACAATCGCTGAAAGAAAATCATCCGTCAAGACACCCATGGAAGGTAAGGTAGCGCATAAAGCTTTGTCATAGAACCTGCAACCAGACACGAGACCCTGTGTTCAATCTCAAATTCACGCAATTCAATACCCGGAACAATGAACACCAGAAAAGGTCATAAATTTCCTAATATTCCTCCGACGATTCAAAAAATATTTAATCGATTACCTCGCCGTGTTTCATGAACGGATCCTTTCATCTAAAGTTCTTGATATATCGAGGATGTTTCTAACATTTTGACACTTTTTGGTTTCCTAGCTTCGTAAATTCCATTGTCGGCGGCATAATGGTAAACTGCGAGGAAAGGTCGCCGGTTCTTGGTTCTGTGCCCGGCGAAGGTATTTTGAGATCATAATCACGCGAGTCTGTGATGTGAGGAATTTTACTCATCGTTGGCATTCCGACCGATTTCTTAAATTGTGTGTCACTTTAGAATTTTTCCACGCGGTCGAACGAAGGAGGATATTAATTTAGAATACTGTAGACATAAGTGCATAATTTAGAGATGTAATCAAATGACTTCTATTCTAGTTGATGCTTTCATGAACGATTGCCTACCGGTCATGCCATGTTGTTCCTACGAGAATTAAAATTAAGTAATATTAAAAGAATTTGATTAAATTGAAAGAAACTACATCCCGCATGAAAGAATTGATATTTTTTTTATTATTATATTGGGTTTTATTATTTGAGTCTTCTCTAACTAGTTTTACCAGATTGGATAATCTATAATAAAGTAGGTATGATTCAAAATATCGCAGTAAACTGATATTACTATTTCACAATGTTTTTTAACATAAAACTACATAGGTACTTCAATATATCATGCGGTATTATGTAGAAATAAGTAATTAAATGAGTTAGTAATCAATTTAATTAAGTAATCAAATTCATACTTACTTGAATAAAATTTACCAAATTATTAAAAAATTTTTTTTTAAATATTCACCATCTAACTTGAATACCAGTATTTTGATAAATAGTTTATTATCGTTTTCATAGTGTAAATAATTTGAATTTTGCAAAGCCCGCCAAAATGATCGAAACCTGGCCAGGCAAGCGTGACGTCACACATGTATAGCTATTTTCTTGTTTAACAATAAGGTCACTCCCACACGGATCGGTATGAAATCAACAACCCCGAAAATAAAAAAAATAACCAGAATTCCAAAAATAACATACATATTTGTATTTGATATAATGTGTATAATGCTCTAGTGACAGCGCGCAAAAGCCCAAATTCTTAATTCACGCGGTCGACCAGCCCGTGAGAGACCGGTCTAAGTTCTGTCACTACCCGCCAACCAATCATAGGGCGTTTAAGTGTCTTATGGTTTTAATCGTTTTTAAAACGATTTATTAATTGTACGTAACATTAAATATTTAAACTTATATCTTCACAATCAGGGTTTGTTGGTTTTTTTTTTTTTAACAAATATAAATAATTTCCTTAAAGGATTATTCATTTTTTGTGGATGCTGTGTGGAGGATCATATAGGGGATAGGAAGGAGTGAACCGGGCGCTGAAGAGACGCACGTTGTAGGAGGGAGGAAACAGAGAGACCCGTTCTCATGTGACAAATGTCAACCGTGTACAAAAGTTGGGCAGACGTTTGGCGTGTTTTCCGGCTACGCACCGGTGCTGAAGGTATCAATGACGATAGTTCCTCAGAGCATCTTCTAATAAAATACCGGTAGAATGAGGACAGAATTCTGACGTATGTGCACCAAAGATTGCAATCGGTGTATTAAGATAATCGAATCTATCAAACGACCGACCGTTTCTGCACAGAGTCGAGGGTTTTTTTCAGATATTTTGTTAATCTATATGAATATTTTTAAGCCATTTTTTTCACTGGAGTTCCACATTGAAAAATATCGATAAGAGAAGCCACTAGAGTTCATATACAAGTTTCATCTCCCGTTTCTTCAAAAAAAAATGTCTTTCAAATCAAGAAAATAATTCTCTTTAGAAAATATTTCGCAGACTTTTGATCAACGCATCAATGATAAACACATGTAAACCCGCGTCCCGGTGTTCGTGATCTATTAGGCTTCCGAGTGGGAGAGTTCAAGCTCAGATTCCTCTGATTAATCTCCTCTCGCTGCAGCATTGCAGATCACAGGTATAATAACAGATAATTTACGAGTCTATCTCCGTACGTGTGAGAACTCCTCGGCTCCTGGTGGCTAGTGGCTGTTGGCCGCGGAGGAAGCGGCGAACTTTAATCATGCCCAAGATCTCGGTCCAGGCGAGCACTCCGTGTGACTCCCATCCGTCAGATATTGGAGATATTTAAGTCGGACATAGGAGATTTGTCTTGAGATTCTAGATAATTATGTCGGCGGTGAGACATGCCCTCGCGTTGTCAGTTTCGCTTTCAATCAACCGAATGCGCGCTGCTAGGATTAGACAAGGATTTCAGAAGATCACAACAATTCATCTAGTAATTTTTTGGGTTCGGGTTATTTATGCTCTCAAGCTTAAAAAATAATAACAATCCAAATGATATTCAAGTAAAATGATTTTTGACTCATTCAGTATAAATTATTACGAGCCAACAAAAACAATGCCCGACGATTATTTTTTTTAGTTAGTCAATATCTTCCAGTGAACGAGAACTGTTAGATAATTAACTGAGGACTGGATCTCGAGAAGACCCACGCTACTTTGGCGCTGAATTTCGCAAGTATTTATTTTTTAAACTTTAAATAGTTCCGCTTTATGTATTCTAATATGAACGTATATAGTTTTCATATTTTAATTACTATCTTCCTTATTTCTAGTACTTATCATATAGTAACTTATTACAGAGATGAAAAATTTCATTGTTTTATCAGAATTTATCTCTTTTGCCGGTGAAGGTCTTGTTATAGTACGAAATATTGATTCAGCATATATCAGAGTCAGAATATAAGAAGAAAGTGGATTATGAGCACAATACTAGGTTCACAAAGAATGAAGGCGTGCTTGTACCAAAATATAATAATAAACATAAAATAAACAGCGAACCCTGGAATCTAACGTACCCTAAATCTTCAACATGTTACCAAGCAATATTAAAAAAAAGTGAATTGTCAACAAGAGTCAGATATATGCTGATGACATGGCTCATAAGTAGACATACCTTATATTAGGCGCTTATATTAATCTGTATTTATATTTTGTATAACATGTGGTATAATACAATTTCTTTAAATGTGCCAATCGGGTTATAAAGGTTTGCTGTATTATAAACACGCTTTACAACTGTTCATGTTTTACAACGTCATAATAATTATAAACCTATTACATACCCATTGCGCTGTAACTAGCTACTTGCATAGTCTCTAATATCTTACTTCTTTTATACTTGTGTTATCATATTACGTACTGAGCCATTTGTTATGCTCTTTTGTACAACCTGCAGTTATAATGTAACCACAGGTAAAACTGTTATTCATTACCCTGTAACTACTTACTTATATTGTACCTACTTACTTCTTTTACACTATAATTATTATATTATTTACTATATTAATATACTCCTTTGTATAATATAAAAGTCTTCTAGGCGAAAATAAATAAATAAAGTATATTTGTAATTAATATAAGTAATCTGCAATCATTCAATTGTTACTGAAAATCATGTTGGCAACTGCTTAATTGTAGCGGGTTAATTTATTGGAAGAACAACAACAAAAAATTTAAAAATTGCATCGTACTCTAAATATAGAATACAATAATACGTAGGAACATTTTTTAAATTTCACCAGGAACTAAGCTATGCATCGTAATACAGTAAACAATTTTGTTTGTAGGGTTTATTCTTTTTTTTGTGTATTATCTTCTTTCCGTTTGGTTTGGTGTGTGTGTGGAAATCTTTATTGTAATATAGTTTGTCTGTAAAATGAGGTAGTAGTAAATTGTTAACTTGATCAGTATCTACCTACCTTTTCATTAAAAAAATATAACGTGAAAAAGAGCGAAGTTTTCAATTTACTAAGTGGATGCAGTGAATAAAATATTTTATATGAACAAAACCTACGATACTTCCCTTTTTGTGTGTTTTAATTGTCTACTTACCTTTGTTGAGTGTAATTGAATAATTTTTTTGACAGGCGAATTGCACCTATAATTTTTGCTTACTGCCCAGTAGATAGCTGTTTTTTTTTTTAAAAGAAAGACAAACATTCCCGGGTTAGTTGAGGTTACCCACCACTTTCACACCCCGGGTATAGGTAACTTACGGTTACTCCTTCAGAGTGTACGTCAAGGACTCAAAAACTAAAAAAAAGTTATTACTTAGTAGAATTTACAATCGCACCGGGGCTCGAGGATAATAGCTTGCCACTGCTATATACGAGTATAATACGAATAAATTTTCTTTATTTTTCTCTGATTTTCCCCGTCTTTTTTATTCCTCCCTAATTTTGGATTTCTCGGTATTTTTATACCTTTTTTTATTTTCGATTTTCTGTTTTTTATCGTACCTTTTAGTTTTGTTTTTTTAAATATTATTTATTATATTAACCACAATATATTTATAAATCAAATAAAACACTGGATACGTTACATATGGAGATTTGAAACAGAATACAGACTAACACCAAAACCTTACTTTTTTTTCTTTTCATTAAGCACATCATTTAAAAATAATAATAATAAAAAGTATTTTTTCCGGTATGTGGGGAGGTTAGTGCAGTCCCACACATTCCATACAAAATATACATGCAATAGTTATAAAAAAATATATACAAAAATTTTAAGAAATAAAATAATAATACGATAGTAGGTGAATATACATCACACGTTAATATAATGTAATTTAATATTTTGTAAATGAAATCCTCAGCACGGGAAGTCCCAGTAAAGATATCATTATTTATTATTTTGTTATATGTATAAAAAAAGAAGATAATAAAACATTATTATTATTATTAATGAAAAAACAGTGAATAATCTATCTATTATGAATATTAAAAATACGGTCTGTTTTAAGAACCCCTTTAACTGTCAATTTAATGGAACTTTACTGTAATTATTATGTAATATATAAAAAAAGACGAAGTCGACAATTAAGAAACTTATTTATTTTATTTAAAAATATTGTCAAAATCAGATTAATCTCTGTGCTTATATTTATTTCAATATGTTAATAAAAACGATACATATCTCATTTTTATTTCCATGGTAGTGACGATATGTTTTATTTTAAAAGTATGGACAGTTAGTTCAATATGGTAGTTTCATGGCATTAAGCTCCAAGGTAAACATTTAACAGCCCAATTTGAGAATTGAAAACATACAAAGAATTATTTATTTTGCCTCAAAAACTTTTATTGTTTGATTGCAGCGCAGGCTTTAGATCGGGGAACTATAAGGCTATAAAATATACAAATTTAGGGTCATTTGTTTCCGTTTTGTGTAGTGTCTCCCAGTTTACGACTTCTGCAGTAAAATATTTAAATCAGTGATCGTCAACGCATCAGTGACGAACGAAACAATGGATTGCATGATAGAATACCTCAGCTGTAAACCAAAATATAACCTAGGCCTTGCAAGAAATAAATATGTGAAGATTCACAGTGGTTTGCCGAAATCGTGAAAACACATGTTTCAGAATATCAGGTTAAGTGAAAGATTACTACAAGAGTTTTTCTTTAAAAATTTTATTTCAGTAATATGCCAAACGAAAATTATTATGTATATTCCTGATGAGGAAAGCTTCACCTTCGAAATATGTTGATTTGTATATATTAACAAAGTGGTGATTACAGGAAAATTTTAATTCATTTACTAATAATGACGCCACAAAGTGAATACCAATCTTTTGAAGAATTTCAAAATCTGACAAAAATATATTTAATTTTAAAATGTCAGCGAATTGGAATATATTTCACTGATTAATTTCTGTACTCTACTGATTTTTTAAGGCATATTTGAACAGGAGAGGTTACTGTAAATCATGAAAAATCTTGGAAATTAAAAAATATTGCGATGTTTTTATCAATTTTTTAAACAAAAATTTATTGAAGAACCACATTGTTTGAAAGCACATACTTAAAAAAATAATATTGCACACACATATATATATATATATATATATTACACAATATTTAGCATAAAATAAGTCATTTTTTCAACAAACCACTTCTTTTAAATTTTCAATTAATATAATCTCTTATATTTCTATCAATATGACGATCATATGCTAGGAATCTGGAGGTGGCGGGTTTAAAACCCTGCGTGCGCAACAATTTTTTTTTTATTAATTTCTGAGATGACATTGACTATAAGTCACTGGCTTCCTCTTCGGGGACCCTGGGTAAGCATTTGGAAATGAAACAGCTACTTCACGAAGGTGGTAGGAAAACTGGCTGTTTGGACCAGTCGTGTGTCTATTTATATGGAGAAAATTAAACAGTTCTACACGTGTTATTATCAGCAACGATTCTTATCTCTACAGTAATGCATGGGATAATAAGGAAACAAAGGAGTATATTTGCAAATGCGTCATAGGGCCGAAAAACAATTACTTGTGCAAGTAATTCAATCTTGAAAGCCATAGATAGGTGTAGGGTGATTTCAGTTAAATAAAGGCAAGCAAAAGACCTTTTCAAGTGTGAGTAATGTGTCATATGTGTGAGAATTATAAACATAAACATTATTTCGTAATTATGTCATACATAATATTTTGGGTAATAAATATCTGCTCTCCGATATATATATCGTGTTTTTGCGGTACGTTCCAGGGTGGTAGATACTTTTAGTATCGCCCTGATGAAAGACCATCATTCAGAATCAAACGTATTACTCTTTTTTCAAGTTAACTGGGGTATGTAGTAATAACAAGGATATCTCATACTCCTGAACTTATAAAAGTTAACGTACCCCTGATCTAAATGATCTCGGCTAGGACAAAAGCTTCAAGTTATGTGTAATTTAAGACGGAATGCTACCTGCGGCGGTTTTTTGTTCCTCAAAGGTGATACCTCTACCCTGGGAACTGGGATTCTCGTGTAATTCCTCCACAAGCAAATTGTTTACGTAACAACATTACGGTAATACGTCACAACGATGATTCGTCCCGTGTTCCATGTCCCGTGTTACGTCGGGCTGGATACGTCGCACGAATGCGACATATGATGGATGTCTACTGACGTAATGTGGGTGCGGCCCTACCTTTGTGAAGTTAGGGAGTCGTGATGTACCGACCCATTCACTTCATGATCTACTTTCATTTTTATAATTTTTTTTGATTTATTGTTTATTGGGTGGTATTAGTTTGTTATATATTTTACAGATTGAGTTATTAATTTTTTATTGTATTGATTTATAAACGTAGATTCTTGAAATTCTTCAAATAGATGAACCGTCGGGTAGTGCGAAGGTTTTTTTTTAATATATATTTTTTATTATTATTCTTTGAACAATTCTTACTAAGAGTAGGTTAGCATATAGTAGAGTGGATTGAACTAAGGAATAGTATATTAAGTATAGGATTTTATCGAAAAAAATGTCTGATTGTTAAAAAAAATGTATATATATATATAAATATACTTAGATATTAATTTCCTATTTTATCATTTTTAGTATTGTGCAGTCTGAAAAGTAATGCTTTTTATTATTAGTTTTAGAATTGTCATGTATGACGAGGTCAATGTTTTTAGGAGTATCGTTTTTATGTGTTACAATGGAACTACATGGTGATAAACAACCTTCGATAGCCTTTAATTTAATATTTTCCGAAGACTTTTTACATAATACTGTGTCGTCAGCATATGAAGTAATTACCACTGTAAAAAGAAAATGCCGTTAACATATTATATCGTAAATAGAATCGATCCAAGCACTGTACCTTGAGGGATTCCAAAGTCTGAAATTTTTCAAAGTCATATGTTTTATTTTAAATTATTTTCAAGAATTCACATTCTGTTTATGTTTCAAAGTTTGATAAAATTATGTGTTTCTGTAAACTTTCGATTGTTTGCATTTTCTCGTGAAAAGGTTTATGGATATTTTTTCCAACTTTAGCAAAAAAATAATTAAAGATGTTTGCACATTGCTTAGGTTGCATATTTCTATCCTGGATTTTATTTTCATGTTTAATGTACATTATGTTTTGTGTTTTATTTGTATTGCCCATAACCAAAATAACTGTTTTCCACATCTCTCATCCCACGTCTATGGTACCACTTTATTTTAGGGATTTTTAATGTCATTTTATAATTCTTTTCATTGTTTCTGATAGATGTTATACATAAGTCGTGGGATAATTAATACAAGTAAATAATTATAATCGAGTGTGTTTATCATAACTAGTTTAGGTGTGAATGAAATCGATAACAATATTGAAAAACTCGACATAATATTACCAGTGACAATATTATAAAGGTGAGACTGAATATTAAATACTCGTATACCATTACTTTTGTTATGTGTTAATTATATTTTACAACCGTTAACACTTTGAGAGTGGGGTAATATTTAATGCTTTTTTTTGTCTTAAAGTTTTAACGAAATTGAAAATTTAATATGTTTTGGATATTTTTGATAAATTGTCAATATTATGAGAGAAGAAGACTAATATTATTATGCTTATTATTTTTTTTTTAAGTTTTTGGATATTACTGAGAACAAAAGCACATTTATACAAAAAATATATAATATTAAAATCGGAAGGATACTATGAGGGTTATCACTGTCAATAATTTTCAGTGGGTACAAACCTATTCATAATTTATACACCCTTGGGATATAGTCATCATATTTTATAAATATGTACATACAATTTTGCTTGCTTAATGATGCCTGTTTGCTTAATGATTTTCATCTTTGTTAACTTGAAAGTATCGTTTGTCACCATTTCAAATTTTCATTATTACAACAGCTTACTATGTTTTACTGTAGCTTACATCATTAATCTGACAACAAATAAATGAATTGTATTCCATGTAAACACAATTTATTTGATTGAATAAAAATAAATATTTTTTCGGGTCTTCTAGAGAAAATGATTCTTCCAGATGAAATATCGATAATTTTTTCAATGTGATGAACGTCGACAACAGATCAATTGTCATTATTATAGGTAGTTCCCATTGTCCATTCCCATATGGCGTAGTAGTCCATGTATTTGAAATTGAAATAGATGGTAGCGGGTTCTATCCCTGGGCCTCGCTATAATAGTTACTCATTTTTGATGTGGTATGGTTTTGATCGTTCCATTCGTTTGAACTTTCTAAGGCACGATATCAACGCGTGGTTAAGAAACCAACGAGAAATAAACTCCAAAATAAAGTTGTAGGTGTATTAAAAATTCGTCATAGTATTTCATAAAAATAAATCTAATGTCTTGAGATATTTGGAAACAAGTTTAATTTAAATCTCTTATTTATACAACAACAAAAAACTCTTAGATTGCTCTAAGTACTTTTTAACAAACAACTACTGCCAGGGGCGGAGCCAAGATCTGCTGTGCATACCGTATATCAGAACAGACTTGTTGGGTCAGAACAGCTAAACACGGAGGATGGTGCTGCTAAATAACATCTCTTTTGATATTGTTGCAGTTAGAAATGGCAGACCCACTTTGGACGCCAGTGTTGCAGTTAGAAATAAACATCACGTTGGGCGTCAGTGTTGCAGATGGAAATGGCAGCGGTATTAGGAGTGGGAACTGGAGGAAAAGATGAGGAGCGCTGTGGGCAAATGAAAGGCGGTGCAATAATAACAGTGTGACTCACCCGGAGATTGTATTCTAGGCGGGTTCTGGCGTCGTCAGAACATTAGCTCAGTATCGGTACAGCAAGGAGATTTCCTCTCTGTCAAGGTCATAAGAGCCGGCCGCAGCCTTATAATTGAAGGGGAGGCATGCTATTCTACTTTAAATGACGAGATGGCGTACTTTCAGTTCAGAATTTATTGTAACAAGGACATGGTCATACAAGTTATATGCAGGGTTCGCCAAGAAGTTGGCACCTACTCTGTTCTAGACTTAGACTATTCCTCTCTCTGAAGGAATTCTAACCGGGCAAGTTAATGAAGGAAGACACACAAGAACAGCACATAAAATGAGAGAAGGTGTTGGTAGGTTACTTGAGCATGATGGTTCAGCGACGCCATGGCCGTGGGATTGACTGCGTACAATAAGCACAAGCGTTAAATATCTTCACACTGAGTTTAACAGTTAAAAAAGGACACCATTTTAAGTGTTTTACAAGGTAGTATGGGCACTATCTGTTAGGGGCCTCAAACCCTCATGCAATCAATGTTTCCAATTGTGGACTCGAATGATGCAATAGGTGAACCGAGCCGCGAGCTCTAACGGAGCACGCTGGTGATAGTTCGGAGGTCAGGAAGAGATTGGCTGATGGACAGCGAAGTCGCTTTGCGAGCTACGCAGTTCCATGCGGCCAGTAATGATCTGTTCCGCTAGCCCTCATTGGTTTATTATTGTGACTTTCGGCGGGCCGTTGTGTTATTGGTTGCCGGGCTGGCGGGCCGTTGTGTAATTGGCTGACGGGCTATTCCTTGCCACAAGAAGCTAGAAATATTCTAGGATCTTCCCTTTGTTACGTAACAATATCATCAATGTAAACTTCGAGGGTTTCAAGAGACATTCAAACATATAAGTAATATCATTCTAATTAACTTTTATGTGGAATGTATTTATCTATCTCTGTTACTGTTCAGATGTAAAGTAAATGGATGCAGTTTGTTATGTGCAAAAAATAATAATAATATTAACAGAAAAAAATCTTACGTTCGTTCCTCTGTAGAATTTTTTTTTTTTGAAAAGCAATAAGAATATTAAAATTACAATTTCTTCAAAAGATTGGTATTCACTTTGGGTTGTCATTATTAATAAATTATTTTAAAAATTACTTTGTAATCACCACTTTATTAATATATACATATTAACATGTTTCGACAGCGATGCCTTACTCATCAGGAATATTCAGTATAATGTATAATCCTGATGAGGAAAGTATCATGTTGACATGTACATATTAATAAAGTGGTGATTGATTACAAAGTAATTTTTAATTCATTTATTAATGTGAATATTCCCCAGAACTTAGATACAAACATTTAATTGAACACCGATCTCAGAAACTGAGCTACGCATTTTTTTTACTCAAATCTATTAAAAAAAGCTCCTTTAAATACCTATCTAACAGTTTTTACTATAAATTCATTTGCATGGCTTTTAATTACCCGCGGCGATTTCCTGTGTATTAAAATATTTAGAGGCCCGTTCCCACGTATGGACCACTTATCAATGTGAATATCTATATTGATTATTCAGTATTATTAAGTAAGATGTTAAAAGTTCTTCGTACAGTAGTTAAATAGTTCGAATATCTTCCCAAACTCCCACCTCCACAGTCTAATAAATAATGCCTCTTCCACGACTATTAAAATAACTTACATTCAAGTCGTATATTTATAATTATAGAGCACATAATGGGAGATGTTATCAGAGACATCAATATAACTCTATTACGGTTTGTTTTGTTTTATGTTAAACACTCACTTATTCCTAAATAAAATATTAAGTACTCGTATTAAATTCAAGTACCTATGTATCATGACGAAGCCGTTTAGAAGGTCGTATTTTTTCTGAACTTCATAGTAAAATAAAATTTATGAAAAAAATACCAAGACAAAGAAAAACGAGATAGAGCTACAAACTTGGCAGTCACACAACTATGAAAACAATAGTTTGCAATCTTTGGAGCACAGACGTCGGTGGGAATGCTGTCCTTGTTCTACCGGTATTTTAATGGAAGATGCTCCGAGGAACTAGCGTCATTGATCCCTTCGGCACCGGTGCATAGTCGGGAAACACGCCAAACGCGCGCCCAACATTTGCACACGGTTGACATTTGTCACATGAGAACGGGTCGCTTCTACGACTCGTTCTTGTGTTCAACAGCTCGGCTGTGGAATGATCTGCCGGCCTCTGTGTTTCCTCCATCCTATAACATGGGTCTCTTCAAGACCCAAGTTCACTCCTTCCTATCCTCTAAAAGATCCTCCACACAGCATCCCCAAAGATGATATAGGCCTTGAGGGAAATTATTTCCTCCTTGGTCTCCTGTGTGGAGTTACTGTAAAAAAAAGTGTAAAAAAAATGGACAAAATATTTCAAACTTTAAAGTTTTCAATATACAAACAAAAAAAATACGTCTGAATACTCCACTGCCGAACATAAATACTTAACCAGGGTAATACATCCAAATATACTGGTTATTCTCAAATTTAATATATTTTTTGGACATGGGAATATTTAATTTCATACCGCGAAACTACATAATGCCTTACCAAATCAATCAAATAAAAATTACAAAAATGGATATCTTTCAAAATAAAGTCAAACCATATCTGAGAGAACTGAGCGATTATGAACTTGAAAGCTATTTAAAGATAATTTAAGACAAATAAATATTTAGTAAAAAAAAGTGCAGGCCGCCTCAGAACAGGAAATCCTGGTGATGGGGACATTGAATACTGTGACTTTATACTTGTATTATAATAATATGCATTATACTTACATACTCTCTATATAATATCCATCATACTTATAATTTATTACTTCAGTCACGTACATATACAACCTTTACATGGTAACTAATATATATATATTTTTTAATTTTTAAAAATAATTAGTTTTGTAGTTTTTCTCTGTATCGACTTTCACCAACAATTAATAATAATACTTGAATAATTTGCATGAGCAATAAAACCTCAAGGTCGCTAATTTTTAACCCGTTTATTTGACTTTGTACCGTGAGTAATTTAAAAATGTTATAATACATAAACCAAATTTAGAAATTTATTTATTAAGTTCTGCATGCGGTCTAATTTTTCTTATATCGTGGCAGCTGTTTCGAAGCCATTTTAAAATTGTATTTTAAAGTTTAAAATTTTTATGGTGTTTGAAATGATTTATTATTTTTATGTGAGGTACTTACAATAAAAATCTATTTTCTCTCCATTTAATGATGGCAGATTTATTTATTTTTAATTTTAATGACGTTATTGCAATTGAGGTGTTTTGGGTAAATTCCTGAGTACTTGTGACAGATTATATTGTTTAGGTTCATGAAAATACCAAGGAATGGAGAAGAGATATTTTTTCTAATTTAATTTGTGAGAGGTTATATTTGAATCATTTGCCATTTTTTTTTATCTCTAGTTGTTCCAGTAAATTTGATCAAAGACCCTTTATTTCTATATGTGCATGTCTATGCTCGTCGTTGCCAAGCGGTATGTGATTATTCCCTAAGAAATGTTCTGCGAAGTAAATTATTTTCTGTTCTCTGATTTTCGATGTTTTTGTTATTATCTTTTTAGACAATTCTCAAGTTTGCATACATTAGGCGTTTCGTTTTTTAGAGTCCCTCTTAAGAATATTACGGGTAGATTATATATCACAAAAACAGTAGTCTTAAACGAAAGTTTATTTAGAGGATAAGTAATTTATTTACGTTGATATGGTAATTTAATTAGCTGATTTGTAATAACGTCAAAGTAATATTTTTCTTCCTACAAGGCTATCTGTGATAAGATAAAACAGGAGATTGAGCATTATCTTAACTTTTGCTTTCATTTAGTTCATTACGTTGAACGCTTATCCGATTAAACTCGCTTTAGTAAGTTACGGGTCAGATCTCTTGATAATATATGAAACAGCATTTATTGCAAGATTATTGGCAATGATTTTCAAATTCTGTCGAGGACGCCTTGTCTGTTGACATTTATTTAAATAAAATGTGTAAAATAAACGCAATTAAAACTCATCGTTAAGATAAAGATTGAATAAGCTGGTGGTGTTTATACTATTTAAAGAAATTAACGCGTTCATATTGATAAACAAAAATGCTGTTTGATCTTAAATTTCTTCATTAATGTAATTTATTTAAGAATACCCGTTTTAGATGGTTATCTTAGCGCAAGTCAGAGATACGACTGTAGTCATGTTGACAATTTTATTAATTCTTTGGAATAAAAATTAAATAGAAATTATTTTAACAAACAAACAATGTATGCTTTTGTGTGGTATGTCCCCGACTCTGAGCCAAATGACATCTGAAAATGCTAGAATTTTGGGGACTTACGTTATGTTAAAACAAGTTTTCCGATCAGTTTAGCATCCTTCTAAAACTCCATGTGATATTTTTACTTTGTGTCGTTTCGCACAGTTTTTTTTTAAATATATGAATACCGCACTACAGTCTCAAATATTTGCCCGGAGCCTGTGAGACTACAGCAACCCCAACTGGAGTATGTCGTGAAGTTGGAAAGAGAGGGATAGGAAGGGGATGGAAAAGTTTGGAGCCAAATGTATTTAAGATCTTTTGCCACAAATTAAAGGAAGGACAAAATTCCGAAAAGAAAATCCTTTTCCTTCAAACAAACTTTATTATCACGTACGTACCTACTCCACAAAATCCGGTTTGTTTATATACTCTTTCAACAAATGAATATGCTATTTAGACTAAACGAAACGTAATGTGCGCTCACAGATGGCGCTAATTTAAATATTTTAGAAGAAAAAGAAGAAAAAAAAAACACTTTCATCACGTAATGCTTTAGAATATTAAAATTAATTGTTTCTTGGTGGGTGTATGCACGGAATATGACATGGAATACATTATTACTTTAGATTTAAAACTCTAGTCCTTCAAGAAACTTATAAAACTAACATAATATGTATTATTTTTATAAGTATTTTGAAGGACTTAAGCTTTAAACTTACAAAAATGAGTTATTATATTTGATATTCCGTATGTAAACCCGCCAACAAACAAGTCATCTCAATATTTTCAAGCATTGTGCACGAAAAGCTTTTTTTTCAAAAATATTTTAATTAATGCCATCTGTATCGTTATCTGTATACAAGTAATTCAAATATTATTATTATTAATATCTACAAAATGCATAATATTTCTATCAATTTCGTACTTCTAACTAACTAACTAACCATCACGCCGTTTCCCCGGAGGGGTAGGCAGAGAGGACGGACCGCCAAACAACTCGATCTTGGCATACACTTCCTGCTCCATTCACATCCACACATCTTCCCATAGATTCTCTTCTATTATTCCAACTTCTGACATGTCCCGACTCAAGTATTTGATTCACTTGATCGTGCCATGTCTTCCTCGGGCGTCTCCTGCTTCTTCTTCTATTCACAACTTATTGTACTTCAATGATAACAAATAATGTGTTTACTACATAAAAATAAAATAGTAGCAAACGTCGTACCTTATAGACACATTTAAGCGCCGGGAAGCGGTCCGTGTCAAAGCCTTTACTCACGTTATAAAATAGAACCTTACTGATATCTAACTGAATGAATCCAACCGCATACATCCTCAATCTTCCACCAAAAGGAACAAGGTAATAAATTTCAACTTTCATTACTACACCAATACACTTTAGAGCCTCTAACGACTGTGATTATATTACTAGAAGTTGTTTGGCTGAATGTAGATTATAAATTTATATCTTTTATAATTATCTCTCAGTTTGCCGATTGTTACAAAATACTAAATGACATCATTAGCAGCGTTTCGATCAGGTTTTTTTAACTTCTTACTTAAACCATTAATTATTTAATAATAATTCATTTTTGGCGAAACCATTAAATTACTGTATATTTATTGATGTGGATCTTCTTTTTTAAGGTGAGTTGTAAAGATTGGGAAGAAGTGGACTGGTCTTATCAGAACCGCATTATTAGTAAGAAATACCGAACAGTATTAATTAAAACGTTTGCGTCGACGATTTATTCACCATTTCTTATCTAGACGTTAAGTCTAGAGTGTGGACTATACAAAGACCTCTTATAAAAATTACTTTATAAACTGAACGACCGTTCGATTATTCCTTTTTCATATTAATTACAATATATTAAACAATCAAATGGATCGATCTATAAAAAAGGGTATTAAATATCATATATAATTTCATCAAAATATTGGTATTCACTTCGTGGCGTCAATATTAATACATGAAATAAAAATTAATTTGTAATCGCCCCTTCATTAACATATACACATCAACAGGCTCCAAAAGTGAAGCTTTTCTCATCAGGAATATACAGAATCCTAAAAAATAATAATGCCAAGTATAGACAAATGATAAAAATAGAACACAATAATGTAAGAATAGACAAATTATTAACGTGAACAAAAATGGATTAATAATTAATCAAAAATATTAATATAAAATTATCATGAAACATTGAATAATAAAATCATATTAGATATTAAAAAAGAAATTATTTTTATTATTAATATTAATATGAAAATAAATTCGAGAGAGGGCTATTTTAAAAAAAATGTACATGTTTATAAATTATAATTAATTGATAATTAACACTTTTTCTAATTTCTAAAATTTCAAATTTGTTGTAAACCTGTTGAATTTACATGAAAAATTTTGAAACTTTTTTTTTATATCAAAAGAATGATTGGTTTCCGAAATATGTTAGGGAAATTAAAAATAATTATTATTATTTAAACACCTTAGGTGTTCCTTAACATAACACTTCCAATATTTAAATTCCTATGTAAAAAAAGTTGGAGTCGTTACAAATTAATTTATATACCTTTGATTTATTTGAAATATTATCTTTGTTATTTTTTTTTTTTTAATTTATTATTATTGTAAAAAGATGGTTGGATAGTATTTGGAATGTTTTTAATGAATAAATTTGAAGAACTGTTATTTAAAAACAATTTTTTTCCCAACTAAAACATGTTGATATGTATATTGTATATATTAATAAAGTGGAGATTACAAAGTAATTTTTAATTCATTTATTTAATAAATTACTAAATTCACAAAATCACATTTATTTTTTTTTTGTTTTTTTCTTCAGATGTAATGGCTTTGTGGTTTGACCTCATATTAAATAAAACAAACAAGAACAGTTACGTTGTTTAAATGGTACTCGTTTTTCTGAACTCGCATACCCCTAATCTCATCAGATCATACATTCAATAAAGCCACGGGAACTAGTCTTCTGCATAAAAATGGTATAGGAATTAAATAAGAAAACTAAGAATCACTAGACAAAGAGAAATCTTTAAATTTAAAATAACGAATAACCTACTTAATAAACAAAAAAATAATTATATGGTCCGATTTTAAACGTGATTCCTGTGAATCTTCCCCCATTGAATTATTAACTTCCACTCATATGTCATATGGATACCTCTCTTATGATGTCTCAATCACCTATTTAATTATTAATATGTGTAGTCTGTTTTTCATTAATAATGGCTCTGTCCGTTATAAACCATTACGGGATTTTCTTAATGATTTCATTATTTCCCCATTAAACTGTTTAATTTACCGTTTAGTTTTTATAACATATATTATTTTTCTGTATTTATACATAATATTTTTTAATTGCTGCTTCCCTCTAATATTATATTTTATTTTACTTTTTTTTTTGTATTATCCTCTCTCACACTTTTATATTCGATAACTCTGTATTACTTTCTTTACTTATTATTGTATTTGCCCTTACGAAGCATGATCTTAGCAAAGATACAATAAATTAGTGGTTTATAATAAAGTGTTTTGTCTTATTTCATAAAATTATTCAGGTTATTAGTATAACAGCTTTTGCTCCTTGGTTAGTACTCTTGAATAAACCATTATTTTCGAAATTAGTTAATACATTTTTAATATTCTAGTTGGTAATTCAATATTTGATATCGATAGAAGCTCGGACTGAGTATATTATGATTTAATTTAACAATTATTCGACTGAATATTTTAACCAAAATTTCTTCAGAAAATGTTCTTTCTACAATTCTTACAAGTCTTTTTCCTATTATTCTTGTGTCCTGATCTATCGGCCTTTCTATTGGCTGACATCAAGCCAATTTTCCGCTGACCGCAGAATAAATTAACTAGAAAATAAAATAAAAACATTCGAGTTTTCTTATCTGCATATATTTTTTTTTATTTAAATTTATAATGCAATACAAAAAATTACTTTCTTTGTGTTGTATAATTCCCAATGTGTTAGGAAATTTTTTTTTGGGAGAACATTATAAAATAAGAAGAAACCTACAAAGTGAAACAGAATGTACATAAACAGCATACAAAAAAGATTCATTTAACATTAGACACATAAGCGTAAAAAAAGCATGATAAAAACACACGAAGAAAGATATGCATATTAAAATAAACAATCTCATATGAACCCGGGTAGCAGGATTCAGGGAAAGGATAAAAACAACTCTGAAAATGTCCTCATCGTTGAATCCAGAGTCCAGATTAACACCGCAACAAATCTCCCCACATTCCGGAATGAACAAATTATTATAAAAAAAATTGTGTTCTAGCTTTTGAGAAAATATCCATTTAAGTACTGTTTCCAATATTTTTTTGTTACCTACTGGAAACTTTAAGTCACTAGGTAATGCATTGTTTTGCGTGTAATATGCGATGTCCATTCAGACTCCCTCCATTCATCACATAGTCCAAAGAAATTTAAGGTTGTGGCTGGATATATCCACACTTGAAAAGCTTCTCTGATTATGTCACTTCATTTAAAGTTACGCTGAGCCAATAAACTAATTACTAACTAATTAACTAACCATCGCACTGTTTTTTTAGGGGTATCCAGAGAGAATAGATTGCCACTCTATATTGACACACAATCCTTGCTGTATTCATTTTCATGCGTCGTCTCATTCGTACTTTTCTGTTTTTTTGACTCATGTAATTAATTAACTTTGTCATGCCATGTATTCCTTGGGCGTCCCGATTTATTCTACCATTCACTTTGGCATCGTGTGTTTTCCTGTTACTCATTTCTCCATTGATCTATGTAATAGCCCAGCTAGGCGTAAAATCCCATAAACACATTTACTTTAATAAATAGGAAATGTTAACTTTATCTAAATTTTATGGTAACTGAAAATGCTTCACTAACAAAGCTCACATAATGAAAGCTTTTCAAGTTTTCGCCGTCTCAACTGTAACATGTAACTAGCAAGCAGCCGGTTGCTCTCTTCAGTGCGTTATTTTGCACAATAACTTCAAACATTGCACTGAAACAATACGCCGTGTTAGTGTAACAAGTTATGATTGTTTGGCGACCGTTTTATGTCCGGAACGTGCGAGTAACAAGATTACCTTGACCCGGTGAATATTTGCTCTCAATTTTTATTAGTTTTGCCCTCAATGCTTTGTGAGTTTTTTATACCTCATTGCAAAAAGAAAGCACATGACCGTTTCAGGTATTACTCGTGTTTGGTTATTTTTTAGTTAAAGTTTATGCCGCACGAAATGATTTTCAGGATTTTAAAATAATGTAGGTACTACATCTAATATTTTCGCGATGCAGTTGAAAAAAAATCAAATGCAAACCAAAGCAGATTCTTCGGCATTTATACCCCCATGCACGAATCTGTTAAATCAAAGTGTTTTTTTTCCTTACTTCTATGGAATAAAGAAGAACATTAGAAATTCGATGTTTGCGTGTTTCGTGATCCAAAAGTTTGACATTCGGATTGTAAAATTTTTAATACAAAAATTGTTTCATCATCATTTCATTTCAATCAAATGGAATGGCAATATTCAATGCAAGCAGTGTATGTGAGACAAAGCGGTGTATTTTCATTGGCTCTCTCGGGGCTTGAACCAAAATGTACTAAGTCAAAGGCACACCGGCTTCAATTTAAATCGACATGGAAGGATCTTTATTCTATAGTTACTAACAGATCTTTTTAATTTATCAATATTGATATTTACTAATTAGACTAATGACATGATTTTACTGTCCTTCTGTCTAAGAGAAATAAGTTTCTAATGTGCTGAAATAATCAACCTAACTAACTAACTAACCATCACTCCGTTTCCACTCAGGGATAGGCTGAAAGGACTGACCACCAAATAACTCGATCATGCATTCTCTTCTATTATTCCGACTTCTGACATGGCCCGACTCAAGTATTTGATTCACTTGATAGTGCCATGTCTTCCTTCTCCTACCTGGGTATTATATCTGGTATTTTGCCCATATTTTACATGTTTAAATGCAAATATACAGAAGTAGGTAGTTATTTAACCTTACAGTTTGACGCATTTATTCAACCAATAATTAAGTTATTAAAAAAGTACATAGTAGCAATACTAATCCGTATAATCATATTATAATATTCGTTGGCCCAGTAGCATCATCATTTGCATCTGTCTTCCAAATGACAAGAAGTTATTTCTCGAAATTATATCATACGAATACACAGAGTCCTTTTCTAATGGCAAATAGCCCAGGGCTTAGAAACAATTTCTTTAAAGGGGTTGATGATGACATATTTACATTTAGAATACTACCCTTTTAATGGTCCGTAACTTCAATCATTTTTTTACGGAGGAAATTAAAGCGGGGAGGGTCAAATGACGCTACAATTTAGTGGACCTCTTAGAGTCTTTGAGGTCCAGAAAGACCACCTAGAAACAATAATAAAATGGTCTGTATTCGACGGTAGCACTCCTCGCCTATCTTTATGTGCGTTAAATATTCGGGGGCTTCCTTAATTAGATTTTTAAGGGCATTATTGAAATGTTTCGGTGATTTCCTTTACAGTCGATTACTGACTAATCTAGTTTTATTATCTTCCGATGTTGATCCATTAAAAGAGAGAATTAAAATGTACTATGAGTGATCTGGTTCGTAAAATAACAGTTTCATTAAGCTTCGGTAGGGAATAAAACCAATGAAATGTAAAAAAAACTTAAAGCCTTACGAAAATGATTTGGAATTTAAATAACTTTTTTTTTTACTAATTTTATGTAGATTACCTATACACCTAAAAGTACTTTTCCCAATTTAAAAAGGGTGTTAATAATATCTTTCTCTGACTACCACTAATCGGAAAGCATTTATTTCACTTTTTAGGGTTCACAATTACTAAAAGAGACAGCAATTCTTTAAAAAAAAATATTGCCCACTATTATCGAATACCTTATTCAAATAAAAAATACTCTATCAATGGTCCAATTCTACATTGTTCAGTTGACAGGATTATCTACAGACCTCTGATAGATGATACTAATTGAGGTCTAGGTCACAGGACTAGCAACCAACTTCAATTTGTACTGATGGTACTCAGATATGCATACATACCAAGAATACGTCCTCAACTCTAAGAAATTCACCAAAAGTTTCCGGCACCTAACTGAAATGTATCCGTGGGTCCGGAATACTGCAGGCTCGACAGTTAGTCCCTTTACACTTAGTACGTTGATTTTAATTGTTAGTGGTGTTTTGAAATTGTTTTTGATGTTGTTCTGGACTCAGGGAGGCGATTTATTTCGTTCTCCACGGTGGCTATACGTGACTGTTTTACGCTCAGCACTGTTACTTTGTTCTGCTATACCTTTCCTTATGACCGTCTGTGGCATTCGATACGAAACAATCGCCAACCCGATTCACCTGTGATTAATCAAATTCGTGCTGTCTAACTTATCCAACATAAGTACCTGGCATCTATCCCGTCGGGAAGATTTTTTGTCGTCGTGTAATAAGAACTACCGATTCAAACATATTAAGAATATAAAAATTACATAATAATTGTTATACTAATACGTGATAATTCGTAACGTACGTTGTACGTATGAGTATTTTGTAGAAATAATAACATGCCAACGTTTATATTTAAATGTTGACAATATATATAAAGAGCAGCCACTATGGTTACATAGCTTAACGGTTGTTTTAAGACACACTAAGGGGTATAAAGTATTGTGAAAGATTAAAAATAAGCGAGACCCTGTGCCATCGAATCCAAAATTATTTAATACGCGATCGAACAACCTTATCGAATCAGATAAATAAAAATACTTTATTGTTAGTGCGCATAGTATCATTGACAGCTAGCAGGCCACCAACGCAAAATGCTGAACATCATAATGAATCAAGTAACATGATCAAGTGAATGACTACATAGTTGTGACATGTGACATACCTCACACATTTTCAATATGTGCAAATAATGTACAAGTCATGATCGATTATTCAGAATAACCCAACACCTTCATACACAATATGATAAACCGAGAGCAGCGAGAAGTGGAAGGGAACACACCTCCATTACCATGTTTCTTACATTGTCATTATAGGAATAGGGTAAATTTTCTCACAATGATTAGAAAGCCGTTGCGTTGAGTTGAATTGTGTTGTTCTAAGGTTTATTATGTCATCTGATATGGGTGACATGAATGGTATTTCTTTTTTTAAAGCATCCGTGCTGTGGTTTATTAGAAATTTCTTGAAAAAACTACAAGATAGACTAAAGTAAAAGACCCCAATTGAAACGATAGTAACATTTTAGGAAAAACGTGGCATCAGAAGTTAAAAGGGTTAGATTTGAATGGATAATATCGGAAAGACTTTCTGAATGTAGTTAGTCAATTAGTTAATGTCCAGGAAATTAGTAAAAAATAGATAAGTAATAGCGGTACTGGAAAGAGAAGTCTAATTGATATGATAACAAATTGAACTTTTTTTTACTATTTCCAAACGATTTATACTAAAGGTGAAAAGGGGGAAGATTAATAATGGTATTGAAATTGGGTCATATTCATCAATCGTAAGGTTCTGTAGTATTCAAAGCAGGGATCTGAAATAAGCCATATAAACCTTTGAAAGGACATCGTGATACAATTGTGAGGTAGTTAGAATTGAAAAAAGCTCGCAGCAATGCGAGCTAGTTCTAGAATTGTACCTTTCATTGAAATTGATTTCCGTTAATTCAGCAAAATATAATGAATTTTAAAATATTGTAGTAATTTGTTCGGGTAGGATCAGCGGCCGCAAAAAATGTATTTTCAATAAGGTATCGGAATCAATTGACTAGAACAAAAAAAATCAATCACCGAAATAGATATTTTATTGAACCCAAGCCTCTGCACGTGATTTACTATATAGGCGACCCAGAAGTAAAATTGTGTAAACGGAGCTTTTCTAAAACATGTTTTTTTTTGGAGAAAGACAAACATTCCCTAGTCACGAATAACCTGATAATATTTGAAAATCTACTATTATTATCACATTGAGCGGAAGATATTGCTTGTGTCATGATGGAGGACTTAGTCAGTCGAGTAATCGATCCAGACGCGATTTCAACTCAACCACTGACCGGTTAAAACCGGTATTTTAAATGTTTATAATGTTTTAATTAATTAAAAAAACTGTATTGTTTAAAACTCTATTTTATTAAATAAATATCTACAATACATGTTCCTTAACTAATGGTTCCTTCGTCAAGGCAATAATAATAATATTTGGATGATTTGTAAAGCGCCGTTTTTGTGAAAAATCACCTGAAGGGAGCTGTACAAATACGAGTAATACTTGCAAGGGTTTATCTTATTGTGTACAAACAGATACACATACATACTTACCTGACAAATCACTTCAGATTAACACGTTAAATCATAAATTTTAATTAAAAAAGGTGATATATAAGGATAGAAAAATTGTAAACATGAAAAACACAAAAATAACAATACTTGATGAGAGAAGATAAATAAATAATTTACTAGGTATTAATATATTTTTTATTACATAAAATTAAACTAAATTGCAATAATATTTATATTCAAGAAACAACCCAGGCACCAAAAAAAATTATACAATTATATGTATAAAAGGTATGCGTTAAACATTGCTGTTTAGAAGTCACACGCCGTTTGGAAATAATTATTAACGGTTGCTTTTGTATACTATATACTTTATTTTTCGGTAGAGTATATCCATTTGTCAAGTTTTCCAAATTTCGAATAACATGCGTTACGACGCCATGTGAGATTTGCCAAAAAAACAACAAATTTAACGAGTTAAAAGAATTTTAGGTGAAACTTGGTTTTTTAAATCACTCAAATTTTACTTGCAAGATAGTATTTTGGGAGAATTGCGTGACTTTCAGCCGATAAACGGTTGTAATGGGGGTTCGAATAAAAACACCTCCGAAGCGTCAATTTCTGTCACAATTGCCACTGGTATTTCCGGCCGGAGGTGTTATTACAGTAAAAGGCAATAACACAAGGCCGTCCCTCCGACAAGTGAATCACAATCCCGTGTTAAATGTTTATTTCCTGGTGGTCGTCAGATCATCCGTTGATTTGGTAGTAAAATCGTTTCAGAAATAGAAATTTACCATCCTAGCATGTTGGGTACGATCCGATTGAAGTGATAATTTTTACTCTTGGAGTTTTGAATAACTCTGAAGTGTTAAGTAATTTCAAAAATCTAATGAATGAAAAAAACACGTGTAATTTAATAAGTGTATAATAAAATTAAATATACCGAAAACTACACGTAATATATCTTATCGGGGGGTCTATTCGTCTAGTGGTTCAATTTGTACGATGTTTAGCTTTAAGTTAAAGACTTGCCAGTTTTTTTATCTGTGTATTAATTATTATTAGATTCTAAGCAAATAACCTAGTTTGACAAGGCGCTCAGCTTCTAAAATTTTATTGCAACATGCTGCACTAGCGCCTTTAGCGGAGAGGGTGTACGTTTCTTTTTTCAAAAATTTTAATGGATTTTCTGTTAAAAACGAGTATATTCTTAAATAAATTATAAAAATCATGAAATAAATGTTAGGTAACCTACATAAATATGACTTTACTTCTTTTTTGTTCATACATGAAAAAATATTTTAAAATGCTATTTGGTTTATATTACAGTGTTGTGTAAAGAAGGGAAGGGGATTGGTGAAGGTTAGGCTGGAGGAAAGCCCCTAAGTTGGAAAGCCAGTGTGGTTTAAACTGGGAGTGTCAGGGAGAGAGCAAACGGGGAAGAGGAAGGTTGGGTTACAGGGGAAGTTATGGGAGACAATTACAATCTGCAGGACTTACCCTGGAGGTGGTTTCCTCAATGTTGAAGTCTGCTCCGGACATTAGCCTAGCTCAGATCGGCAGGGGACATCAACTTCTTATCTTACAGGGTCGCGAATCGATCGCAATCTTATAATTGGGTTGAGGGCGTTTCTATGTCTACGTTAAATTAGTACAGGGAAGTGTTTTCAAACTCGGTGTTTATTGCAACTCAGACAAACATGATGGGTTAAGAATAATCGTGTAGACAGTAAAAAAAGGTCTTAATCTAGGTAGGATTCTATTGTAATCTCTCTCTCGTTCTGATTGGAATCTCTAACCGAGTTATGCAGATGAAACTAGAGATTAAATCAACACATTATGGGCGGAAGGGAATTCAGCTTACATGGTGTTCTGGTCGAATGGCGGGGTGGTTGGTGATGACGCCAAGACCGGACATCTTCACACTGAGTTTAATGGGTTTTTATATTTAGTAAGGCACCATATTGAGTGTTTTGACGGCAAGAGGCAAGTCGAGCTGCGGGTGTCAGCCCGCCTGCTTTGTACTTGCTCGTAAATAAATCCTAACAAAAATGGCCGCCTCTTTTTCAGAGATGCAGTTCAGAGAGGCAGTTATCTCTTCGGGTTCTAGACGGGAAGTGTGAAGCGCAGCAAGGAGCGGTCCCAAACCGCCGTGGGCGCTCGTGTCGCATGTTTCTGTTTTGTTAATTTATGATCTGATTGGTTTAATTGGGCGCTCGAATCGCCTGATTGGTTAATTTATGGAGGGAAATGATGTGGTTGCTTGCCAGGCTTATTTGCCAAGACGAGTAACTAGAACTCATCTCAGGGTCAACCTTTTGTTACATAACAACAGTTACAAGTCTTTAATGGATGAAAGGAAAGTCAAATGTAGTTTAGCTAATATTTTTTTGATGAATTTTTGATTTTCAATAATTTATTTAGAATGTATTTCACAGAAAAATCTATGTAAGTGTATTAAAACTAATTCGTACATTCCGGGAGCTAGAGGCGCTAGTGTAGCATGATTTTATCTCAATATATGTAAAATGTCAGAAGCTGGGCGTATTGTCCATTTCTATAGTATTTGACATAAGTGATTGATAATATGTCGACATTTTTATAATTTCTTCAAACGTTGTGGGGTCATTATTAATTGAAAATTTTAAAATGTACTTCGCATACACCACCTGAATATATCCTCAGGAACACTTGTATTCATATATTCCAGAGGATGACAGCATTTCTGTCGAAACATGTAGAAATATTTACATATTTTAATAAAAGCGGTGTATACAAAGTACATTTTTAATTATATAAATTGAAAATACAATAAAATAAAATACATTTTTAATTATTTAATTTTCAAAATTTTATTACATAGTGGTACCATCCATAGTTTAGTTTAAAAAAATACTTTGTATTATCCCAAAGCGAGTAAAAATCACCAACAGAATTTTTCTCAATTTTCGAAATCCTTCCCTTCTAGAGAAAAATCATAAAGCTCGAAAGAATGATTAAATATCAAGCTATTATTTAGTACTGACACTAATACGCCTTTTAAGAAAGCTATCCAATTAAACGTTTTTTACGACGTTGAGTATAACGTAAGACGATATAGTTCTACAGAAAACAACTCCAACACAGTAATACAACCTCAGAAGTAAACAGGAGTCATTATTTTCTTATCAATAATTGCCTCGAGCCTTCTGGAGATGTTTCATTCTGAATCCTCAAAGGACCTTTAATGAAAACACGTATTAAGAAAGGTAATACATCATTGATTATTTGCCCCTTTTGGACTTAACAAACATTAAGACGATGATTGTATTGTTGAAATCCAATTGCAATTGATCTCGACATCCCCATAATTTCCGAGTCTTCGAAAGAAAGGGACTTTGATGGATCAGGAAGGATTTATAACCCATAAATGCTACCGAGGAAATGTCTTACAACGCAATAAAGATTTTCGATTTAGTTAATTGACGATATCGTAAGATCCGTGGATTAAAAAATAGGCAGTGAATCTGTCGTGTCTTCGAAATACATAATAATACTATAAGCGTGACATCTTTACGATGGGAACAAAAGCTTTTTAATTGTAGAGTTTAACATTTTAATCATTCTTGTATACCTGAAAGATAAAGCGTCAGTTTTATAAATTGAATTAATGAGGTTGAGATAAACACATATTTTAAAAAAGCTCTACACGGCCACAATATATTGTAAGTAAACCATAGACAAAATGCCAGAAATACTATACTAAAAATTCTCCCTCAATACATGTTCGCCTAGTGAGGCAGGTTATGCTCAATTTTAAATATCTTTTATTATGATATTTCGTTCTAACCGTTCTTATACATATTTTTCTTTCTATCAGATACTGCTACTATATAAAACAAAATAAAAAGTTTCATAAATTATAAATTATCGTAACATTGTGTAAAATTTTTTTTTTAGATTGCTGTTATTTTTTTATTGTGGGTGAAATAAATGAATTACTATTATAAAATACAATATCCGTGTATTATTCAATGACATACATTATATAACTGTAAGGTCAAATGGATATAGTAGCATAAACAGTATTCATTAGCCACTTGAGAATCCGAAATTTGGAGAAATATCGTATCAGTTTTATCCCAAATCATTACTCTGCAAAACACTGATTAAGTTCTTCCTAAAAGCCGGAATGAACTTTTTAAATAAGGAACTCATTTTTTTTAAATTACATGCTGTACTTTTAACATAAGTACCAGTATTTTTTTTGAAGTTCGTTTTCATAGAACTTTTCATTATTCTTCAAATATAGATTTTTTTTAAATCCACTAAACTGCCCGAATCCGAGCGATGAGTAGCGGTAACCAAATGACGTCACACAATCATTCGGTAACATTGGATGAATTTACATTGAAAGAATTTAGGCGCGAACAACGGCGTGACGTCGTTCCAATGGAAAGAATGAAAAGGCGTTTTGATAGGATGGTTTTTTATTCTCTTTTAAATAACGATTTATAAACTAACTAATTAACCATCAACCCGTTTTATCGCAGGGGTGGGCAGATAGGACGGACCGCCAAACAACTCGCTCTTGGAATACGCTTCTTGCTTCATTTACATTCATATAACATCTCATACATTCTCTTCTGTTATTCCGACTTCTGACTTGACCAAACTCAAGTATTGGATTCACTTGTGCCATGTCTTCCTCTGACGTGCCCGGCTTGTTCTTCCATTCACATTTGCGTAATATATTTTCCTTACACTCCTTTCTTCTTTCATTCGCTCTACATGCCCGAACCATCTAAGCGTCCCTTTCTTAATCTTATAAATTCTACGTACAATCATTTATAAAAAAGTTATATATTCAGAATTGGCGTTTGTTGATCTGTATGAATGTGTAGTTTTTAAACCATAATATTTTTCAGTTTTGTTTCTTATTCAGTGGGTGTACTTTTAAATTACGAACGAAGGTTTTTGATTTCAGGAACCCATGATACAACAATAATAAAAAACGCTTGTGAGATTTTGTGTAAAGTTTATTTTTAAATTTTTTAAACTATATATATATATATACATGGTAGATGGTAGAATTACTTACTTAAACCTCAGGAACTCAAACAATCAACAATCGTTATGTAAGGAACACTTTTGTCTGAATGTACCAATCTCTGACTAAAACATCTCGAAATACGAAAGATGGACTACTATTTAGAGTACTCATTTTATCTCATTCAAATGAAGATTTAGTTTATCTAAATTGGTATCATATTCTACTAGGGTCACAAATGAGTGGACTATCTCAGTGTTTTTTACCAGACAAGATAACTGGCTGGAGGAAACGTCATCTCTATCTTGTTCGGACATCATTACAGCTTACAGCTTCCATTCCCACGTTAATACGTGGGATCTCTACTTCCCGCCTTCTCAACCTTTTACCTTCCGGAACACCTACTGCCCGAGCAATTGCAAAGTGATTTTGATAATAAGATTATGATTGCTAATTTAATATCGGTTTATTTAATGACGAAGTTAGATAATTTTGCGCTTTAAATAATGAGTAGGTCGGTAATACCAAGCATCAAGTTGAAAATAATAAATACTATTACTATCTTCTAGAGAATAATTTAGGAACGTAATCTATGGCGAGAATTATAAATGGTTGTTTATTTTTCATTTGTACAACGCCACCCGATTATTGATTTGTGCCACTATTTATATAATTATAAAAATAATCCTTAAGCTACCTCTAATTACAGGCTCTAACTCATTCTTTAATACAATGAGAGTATTTGACGTTCGGCAGATTTACACGAAAACAATCCTCACTCTAAACACTCGTATTAGTAGAAATACCAACAAGGATTTACTCCAAATTCTTGTAATTCATATAACTTTCGGCAACGGAATTGTAGGTACTTTGCGATAAGATTTACAACATTCTTCCGGTTAGCATAAAAAAATGTGATTCACAAAAAATATTCAAACACAATATAAAAAATTGGATTAAAAGTAATGATAGGGCATTTACCGGTGCACTCACCCAAATTATTGACTCAACCATTTACGAAGCATATCTTAATATAAATGTATATTCATAGGTATTTTAAAATTATTGCGTTACTACTGCCTCAACACAGGTTAGCCTAGTGAGGCGGGTTATGTGAAACATCAAGTTAAGAGTTAAGTCAAATTTGAAAATAATTTTCTGCAATATTTTTTTATTTATTATGGCGTTACTAATGGCGTTGAACCTTATTTTTGTTAAAAAAGAAGTTTTAAAATAAATTATGGATATTCCTTCTTCCACCAGATTAACAAAAGAATATTGAAAGTTATTAGTAATAAATTTACAAAACATTAGTAGGTAGTAGAAAAGTATCAATCAATGATGATGGACACTACAAGGCTGTCTGCACCATTGGCTAAATGAGGATAAAAAGCAACGCTGCATTACAGAAACTGCAAAAATCAAACACGATATTGAATGCAGTCGTTGTAAAACCTAAACCAACATTAATTTGTAACAAGTAAATATGGTCCAGTATAATATTATCTACCTTTACATAAAATTAAAAACATTTATTTTACGGCGGCATCACATTCATTGGTCAAATGCATTGTACATATATTTTGGTATTACAGATCGGTAAACTGGTGGATGCAATCTGATTGCTACCATTAGTTATAATAATAGATTGTCTATAGATGGAAAAAATTGTACAGCGCTTTTTACAACTCGACCAAATATTATTATTATTATTTACACTGCTCAGCCGGGTAGTGATATAGTTCCCCTGTCTCTACGCCATACAGGCAGAGCCTATAATTTTTTTTTTTTAATAATAAGAATTAAATTTAAAATACACGGTGTCCGGAAACTAGTACAACAAAGGGGAAACTGATAAATCTATACCATATTTGGGGTGATTTTAGTGTTATAACTTCATGTTTTGAGTTTTTGTTTTCGAGTAATTCCAGTTCGAAGTTTTGTTAAGAAATTTTGTTCTTCTAATTAAATACAATTGTAATTAATAAGAGCAAATTTGCCTTTCTAAATTGGTAATAAGAAAAGCGGTCTTCAAAGGAGCAAGGTGTAAAATACAGTTTCCAAATTAACACGTTACACGCAGATTAAATTGTACCTACACCTCCACAGGTGATAAATATCTCTCAAGTAATTTTATAACTTCATATAAATCCATCTGTCGAAGCTGCGAATTGCACTGCGCGACATGCAAGTAATAAATCATTCCTGTTATGAAATGAAATCAAAAGCTCCATGGCTTTTATTTATCGCCTTTCGATTCAAATACTTAGGAAGACATTTTCATTAGCAGGTTTAATTCGATGTGATTACTCTTGGCATGTTTAATATTATTATTTTACTGCCAAAGAAAAGTCACAAGATTAATTGAGATTTATTATTCCGTGTGAGTCCATCAGATTAAATGATTTTGTTTCGATGATTATCATTCTGTAACTGAATGATGAATTATTCAAAAACATTTTGGTTTTTTTACCTGATTTATTACAGAATGTTTGTATATACTTTCATACGTTCGTAGAAGGTAGCATAATAAAAATATGGATAGACAATTCATACCTCCTGAATTGCCATTAGCTGTTTGTACCAAACAACTACTGTCATGGGGCGGCACCACGATCTGATATGCACACCAAATGGTAGAAAAGACGTATTTGCTTAGCACAGCATAACAAGGGGTCCTGCTAAATAACATCTTTCTTGATACGCAAACCTTGAAAGTTTCAAGAGACATACGAAAACGTATTTTAATTCTTTCCATTCGGTATAATTTAAAACACATTATTGTTTTGTTCATTTGTTTAGTAAATGGAAGCAGTATGTTATGCAAAATAAAAAAAATAAATAAAATAAAAAAAAATTAAAATAAAAAAATAAAATTTTCAAGCAATCAGTAACCACTCATAATTAATAAATTAATAAGATTTTTTTTCAACCTCTATTTTAAATATATATATATATATTTCAGAAGCAGAGCTACCCCCATCATCATAAACAATATATTAAAAATAATTATAATAATAAAAACAATTTCTTTTTTTAATTTCTAATATTTCTATTTTTTAACAAATTTTTACATTTTTAATTAATTACTTACCTATTTTCATCAATGATTTTTTGTTTATGTTTTTAATTTGTTCCATTTGTTTATTAATTGTCTACACTTGTCAATACTTCTGAAACATGTAGATATGTATATATTAAAAACAGTGGTTTATATAAAATAATTATTTATATTTATTTTTTTCATAATGGCATTTTTTAAATGTTTTATTTTTAACATTTTTGACTATGGAAGTTTTGAGGGGGATAAAGCGAATCATTAAAAATGAAGTCCCTGAAACACAAACCTATTAATTGAAACATAGAAGTAACGGATGTGAGTTTTGGTATTTATTATTAGCAACCGTTCGAATTTCGCGTACTATGATTAAAATATTAAACGATTTTCGTTCTGTTTTATAAAAAAGGAAGGGTATCGCGACAAACTTGCCTGTTTTCAAAATAACAAGTTTTCACATGTTCTTTCAAATTTCAGATTGAATTTATTGTTTTTACCATGGAGATCGATTTTTTTCGCGTCCTTTGCCAATTCTATGATTGCTATATTAAAAGATTGCCCTTTAAGAAAATACATTTCACAACCAAACTTAATTTTAAAACCCTAATTAAAAACTATTGTTTAATTTCATTAAATTTTCGTATGGCATTTAAAGATTCACTATTCAATTTCAATGAAAAAAAAGGTTTATAATAGGAATTTATCTACCTACTGGGTTGAGATAGTTGGGATATTTGTACTGTATTTAAGTTTAAAAAATTAAAAATCTGCACTGGCAACGCTAACGACTGCAAAGTTAAACATGTCAAGCTGTAGGTACCCTAACTCCTGCGGATTTTTTAGAAATAATTTACTGATTAGATAAAAACGCTTTCGGATTTCAAGAAATGTTCTCTTCAGAAAAAATATCACACACGAAGTTCAAAGTCATAAATTGACAATAAAAAACAACGAATATAATCATATAAAAACCGAACAACTCTTATTATTTATATTCTCAAATTATTACCATGGGTATGTCTGTTTCTCCTCGTCAGCTAATAATAACATTACACGACTTCACCGGAACGGAAAATTGTTAGTTTAAATCCTGCCAAAGTTGTGATTATTTCTATTATTGTCTAACAATGTTGTTAACCGAGCGATAAAGGCCATAAAAAAGCTGAATCAAAGCGCCGACGCGGCTAGATTAAGAGGTGAAACCAAGTCAAACAAAGCCGAATCCCAGTTAGTCATAATTGTCCACAATTGGACCCACCGCGACCGTAATACACGAGTACGTAGTCTCTCCTTGATATTCCGCGGTTCTTCTAGTTAGTCAAATTTATGTCACTGACAATATTATTCCGAAATATTCTTTAAATCAATTCAAAGACCCTGATTCGAAAGTATTACAAATGTCTTTAAAGTGAACTCAATAGAGAGTAAGGTAATAGTGCTTTTTTTACAAAGTTTCCTGCTTGTTATTATGTGAGGTTTCTTCGTGGGAACATAAGCAAGTATACCTCAGGAAGTAATTGAAGTTGTTTTGACAAATTCACCACATCAATCTCAAGGGGTGGTCTTAGGGAAGAAGTCTAATAGGTTTTAGAAAAAAACTTAACCCTAATTCGATATGCTTAAGTGGAAAGAAAATAAAGTGATACCAAGAGACCAAAAGGGAAACAAACAGACACAATACTGAAACTGCTGCTTAAAACTGTGAAATCAACCTTTTTGTTAGTATTACTAGGTAGCTATCATTTAATGTATTTTTTTATATCACCTTTGTTCTTTATAAAATTTTTCGTGGTTTTTATGTAAAATTTACCCTTGCAGTTAACAGTAGCACACTGCTACTTGCCTCTTAGTTTCTGTGGTCAGCTAGCTAGAAGTGAGAATTAAAGAGAGGTGTAAAGTTAACATTACTATATTTTTTATGAAAGGTGTATTGAAGCGGTGACTTTTGTGCGGTCAAAATATTTCAAGAAAGATCACCGCATATTTCTCGGAAAAATACGTAAAGTGATTTGAATCTAAATGTTTTTTTTCCAGCGACCACCTACAATGACTACCGGGGAAAAATGCCTTGCGGAAAATAAAAAAAAATAATAAAATAAGAAGAGTATCCCACCATATCCATCTTCTTCTTATCAAGAAACCAATGTATCGAAATCGAATCGAAAAGGTTTGTGCCGAATGTGGTAGCAGAATAAAACAAAGGTATGCAATTTTTTACGCACTTTTGATTTGGGTACACAGCTACTAAATTGAAATTCAAATCATTGATTCTTTGTTTGTGCATCAGTTTGCTTCAATTCCAGTGTGCTGAACATATATTAGCAGGCCTTTATTAGAGATCAAACCACAAAGTTTAATACTTTTACTGTGGATCGGGTGTCGATGAACATCTTATGTGGTTAACTGATTACAAAAAAAAACCCCTCCGTCTCCGCCCAAATTCCATCTTATACCATCCATTACCTTAGTGAGCGGACTTAAATATAAGATTGTTATCAGCAAATGCTGCTAGCACATTAAACACAGTTTACAATTCTTTAAAATAAAAATAAATAAAAGCCCTACAGAAGCAATATGCAACCCGCTCACTGGATAGAGAAGATTATCTCCACATTTATTCACCTCTAACCACAGTTGATACAGGAAGAGGGAAAAATGTTCCCTGGAACAGTACACAAAAACTTTATAATACGATATATACTGATTACAAAACTCCATTCTGAGAATCAAAACTGTTGATATTTGATCTGGTTTAGGCTACGATTTTCAAAAAGCGATTTACAGATTTTCTTTCTACTTCAAATCACATCACTCTCCTAAAGAAAATAATTCATATATTAACAAACATTCCCTTTTTACGTTACTACTTTTTGGCAGTAAGCAAGTCTTCAAGAATGAAGATAACGAATAGTAAGTAATATTGGATACCAAAAATCCCATAAAAATTAACAGTTTCGTGAAAACAAGATCGAATAGCCTCCAATAGTTTTATTTTTCCACAATTTCTTTCAACTTCACAATATTTTTTATGTGCACTATATGTACAATGCATTTGACCAATGAACGTGATGCCGCATTAAAATATATTTTTTATTAATTTTGTGTACAAGCAGACAAGTAAAATTTTTATAATAAATTTAAAAAAATACTTTGTTAACAAGCTTTCCCTATCAGGACAAACAGAATACTGTTATTACTGTATTCTATTTGTCCTGATTAGGAAAGCTTCGCTTTCGAAACATTTTGATACTCGTGTTTAAAAAGCATTTTTATTAATTTATTATTAATGACGCCAAAAAGTTAACACCAATCTTTTGAAGAAAATTCTTCTCCACTCGTGTTGGCCAAGGGAAGGATTGTATTGGACACTTATATTGTAAATATCACTTTCTTTAAAATGCATCTTGCCGTTTACGATTTTAAATAAAAAAATATCAATAAAAGATTGTTTTCCTTTCCTACATGCCCATCAAAATCTTTTGAAGTCGCTTATAAAAACGTATAATCTAACCCCATCGGCTAATTTGCTTTTATTGGATACAAAGGTTCCTACAAAACACCGTCGCTTTTATAGTTAACCGCGAAGTGTTAAATTAGGCGTGCGGAGCCCCGATCAAATCCGAAACTCAGATCTGTCCATTAGAAACCTAACCGCACAACACTGAAGAGATAATATCGATAGAGGTGTGTTGTGGCGGTGTCCGTGTGCCCAAGGTTAGCTAAAATTTCAATCAAATATAAACAGATAATCTATATTACTGGCCTATCTGAGGTCTAGGAATCGAAAGATCCTATGTGAATTGACTACATCAGAATTATTTAACCCTAGAATGGAAGCATTCTTCCTTAGCCCATTAACGGAAGCCAGAAGTAAATTTCACTCCCATTTTAAATTGGATGTTTTTCTCCAATATTTAATTAATCTCTGTCGTTTAGGGTACGTGATAAATAATTCGAACATTCATAATAAATACATTTAAATTGTTCAAAAATATGATATAAACGACCGGTCAGTGGCAGAATAGGCATCGTGTCTTGGTCCCATCCAGGTGTCGTGAGTTCAATTCCTCAACTGGCTAAGTCCTCCATCTCGACACAAGAAACATCTTCCGCTTACTGTGATAGTAGTACGAGATATTTAAATATTGTCAGGTTATTCGTAACTCGGGAATGTTCACATTTCTTAAGAGCAAAATAATAATGTATGCATATTTCGCTCGTTTATTGTGTCTCTGAGGCGAACAGAAAATTTCACTCAATAGTCTCCTTCATGCAATGAGATGTAAAATATTTTAAACTTACCTACGACAAAAGGGCACTAACTGCAGAAATATGAAAATAAACGCATTGCTGGGAAATAGCTCAAGGAAAGCATATCTCGAAGAAAGCTGGCACAATCGACCGGCACATGAGTGAAAAATTAATTTGAAGTTGGACTGAATAAATTTTACTCCTGGCTTCCATTCTAAGGTTATGTATTAATAAAATAATAATAATAATAGTTCGTTATTCCAAAAGATATGTAAGAGTAGTTGAATGCAATACGTTCCATACGTGAAAATAATACAAACAAATAAATAACAATAGGTACGTAAAATAAAATGAAGAAAAAAAGAAAAATATAGAAATAACTTAGCAAAATATGCAAAATAAGTTCATTGACTAATAGAGAGAAAAAAAATTAACTAGTTTGTGGTGTCTCCAAAGGGCAAAGAAGAACTGTGATCTCTTTTAATTATAATCACAATTCTTGAAATTATCTATGTTCAGTGGTTAAAATATTCATTATTATCTAACTTCATGTACATATTCATTGTGCATGTCCGAGTTTACATGGAATAAAAACGGCAGTTTTTGTTACTTCTTGAGATAATCTATTCAGTGCCGCACATTGGCTAACTGGCTCCGACTTTGGATTAACTTGAACTTTTACTGTTCGGTCAGAAATCAGTTTAGGTTTGACCTCAACACCTGCGGATGGTTTCTTTTGTATGGACCGCCAATAGCAAGCGGCGGTGACTTACGGATTTATTCTGGAGCAATCTTCTATGCAGGTAACCATGGTTATGCTTGTGGTTACGATTTTAACCATGTTTGTATATAAGTTTCTCGTTATAGAACCTTATAATAAACCTCTGTTTATTTTATTCTGGTCATGTGGAGCGATATCAATTTTTGGTAGCGGATATGAATTAATATTTAGTGAAATCATCTACTTGTATACTCTAATCGTCGAAGGATTGATAGAAAATATTTGAGAGATGGTACAAAATATATATAAAAAAAAATTATCCACATTTTGGCTAACATAGTTTATTTTAATATTTCCATTCTTAACATGGGGGTAAGTCGTGTCTTTCTGGATTTTTGGATCTGGAAGTGATGTCTTCTCCTAAACCAATATTATGGATATTGGAAAAGCTTCCAAATACGGATTAAAAAATCGGGAACACCGATTCGAAACTCAGTATCTCCTGTGAAAGTTGAAATGGGGATTTAGGACTGATTTCCTTTCAGTGAGGCATACAATTGGCAGAGGAAAGATGAAAATAAACTGACTGCCGTAAAAATGCGATCTCTGAGGCAAATGTGTGGTAAAACCATGTATGATCGTGTGTAAAATATTGAGATTCGTAAATAATGCGAGGCTGATGTAAGCGTAATTAGTAAGATTAAGAAAGGGACGTTTAGATGATTCGGGCATGTGGAGAAAATGAACGAAGAAAGGAGTATAAGAAGAATATAAGACGCGAATGTGAATGGAATAAGAAGCCGGGGACATCTGAGGAAGACGTTTCACGATCAAGTGAATCAAATACTTGATTCCGGCCACGTCAGAACTCTGAATAATAGAAGAAAATGTATGAGACGATATGTGAATGTGAATGAAGCAAGAAGTGTATGTCAAGATCGATTTATTTGGCGGTCCGTCTTCTCTGCCTAACCCTATGGGGAAACGGCGTGATCGTTAGTTAGTTAGTCCTTTCGGTGAAAAAGTAAAAAAAAAAAAAAAAAGAAATCTTTAGAATAAGTATATAATATTTGTATATTTAAAAAAAAACACAAAAAAGACAAACAATGAAAGGGAAATAAAAATAACATTACTCCATATTCAGAGGAACACGGGTGTAATGTTATACTTTTTTTAACTTCTGGCCTGGCGTCTTAAGCTAGATTTATCGACTGGCTAAGTCATCCATTACGACACGAGCAACATTTTCCGCTTACCGTGATAGAAGTAGGAGATTTTCAAATAATTTCTGGTTATTCTTAAACCGGGAATGTTTTTCTTCCTATATAATAAAATGAAGAAAAAAAATAACGTTTAAAGTAAATCAAATTTAATAATTTTATTATTAAGTACTGCGGGTAATTTAAATTTTAATATTGTGACAGCTGTTTATGTAAGTACTCGTAAGTCGTCTCAATGACTTTCAATTGTGTAACAGCTGTCAAATGATTAAAAAACTAAAATACTTGCAGAACTAAAAACATTATTAATTACGATTTTTTTTAAATTTAAAAAATATTGTAATTACGAGTATATATAATTTACGGTAAAACGATGAATTAAAAAAAAAATATGCAAAAGAGTATTTATCTTAGCACCAAAAAAAAAATAATACTTACCTACAGGATAAAAGGTTATTTAATAAAAGTTTACTAAATACAAAGACATTTACTGTGATTAACTTTAAAGGTTTTATGCTTTGACCGATGATGTATACCTTATTTTTTTTAAAACTTTAATATAATTCAATTTCATAATGCTTTTATTAAATTCGATTTAAATTAAATTGGAATTAATTAATAGTGTTATACCATGTTTCGCTTCTTCCTCCTCGAGCCAAAGTTTCAGGTAGCTTTACAGCGTCCATCATCAAGGCCTATGTCCCGATGGCATGTAGGAAGAAGCGCAACACGATAAAATAACCCAAAAAGCAATCAGTATAATATTTGTGGCAATGAGAAACTTTAATTATATACTTAAAACCAACACTGATCGTACGTATTGCGTTTTTCAATCCGTACCACACCTTTGCATCTGGAGGATATTGGGTCTAGAGTTTTTCTGCTACATCACTGCATAAAAACTATTACTTTTGCCGTTTCATTAAAATTAAGGATCTGCGTTTACTGAAGATTCTACAAAATTAATCATTTTACACGAAAATGAGGAGGTTTTCTATCAAAGAAGAATGCACGACTTCGCTTTTTTTGTCATCAAATCGTTCCTCATTTTTCGTAGGATGAAATACTCATGAATATTGAGAAGCAAATATTACAACAGCTTAGACCCCTTTTCTTACATCTTATAAGAATGATGAATCAAGATAAACAAAATTGACAAGTTACTCCTTTGGTAACAATATGAGTTCTTTCCTCAGCTCGATGACACGATAAGCTTTTATTAATACCTTCACGTTACGAATGTCATCGCCTTTATTATGAATGAATTCCACAATCAATCAAACGAATTCCGTACTGACAAACCTATTTTTAAATCAGTAAAAAAACACAAATGCACAGTTTTAAAAATATATATTTATGCCCAAAAATATTGTCATCTCGACCAAAGGGAGTAGGTACCTACGTGGAAGAATTTATACCAAATTTAATCTGACCCACAAAAATAATTGTTCGTAATTCGTCTTCTCTGGAAAGACAGATGCGTAATACATTTTATGTAAATTCTCACAAATTGGGCGACTTTAAATTAAGATAAATCATTCAGATAAAGGGGAAATTTTTCAAGCCTTCATTAAAGGAATAAACGTCTTCTTCGTCTTCTGTCATGTGTGGTTTAAAATCTGGCTAGGAGGGTCGGGGTTCTCAGGAACTGCAGGCCAGTACTCATTATTTTTTGACATCATCTTTGTGCTGATCAATAAAAAATTCACTACTCATATGTTAATTTATTTGTATATATTTATTAGATACACGTATATTGCATTTAACATAATGCGGAGTACATATTACTATATAATTACTAATAACAATTGAGAATATTTAAAACAAGTGAAAATATAAAAATGTATATAAGTGCTATTATGTCTTGTCAAGCCGTAGTTCCTAGCTAGGCAGGCTGCCAGTTCTAAGGAATCAATGCTCCAATTATGCTTGGTGTTTTATTCTGTAATTGTTGTTTTTCTTCAATATGTATCTATTATACTGTATCTGATAAGAATGAATAATTTAAAGTGAAAGTATTTAATATTTTTTCAGACTAAACTCTACCTATGTTAAGGCGATTAATTATTTTGAACGTATTTTGTTTAAAATTGTTTCTGCAATCTTATTCCTTTAGATGAATAGTTAATAAACAATGATTTCGCGGATTCGGTTGGTAAGAATGATATCTAATAATTAATTCAGAAATTTGTTTCGTTTCCGTAAAATATGTTGTTTAAATTTCGAATTGAATTGGATGTTTTAGTTAAACTTTATCATGTCTCATGAATAATTAAACTGCCCCCCATTTCACAGCCTTTCTCAGGCTTTTCTCTAGAAACTTACAGCCTAGCTCTCAACAATGAATTTGAATGACAATTCCATTCATTGTATTCAATGGGTGAATCATTTTTAATACAAATAAGCTATAAAGTATCTGCCACCAGAAGAGACAAAGTCGCATTGAAAATAGTGGCCTTAAACGCAAAGCGGTTTGATTTTGGATCGGATTTTCAAATTACGTTTGATAATACATTTTCATAATTATACTTAACATTTAAAAATGTCGTGCAAAGTGTTTCTAAGACTACAATTATCAAATCGATACCTTAGTTCAATAGGGAAATAACTCAAAAATTCTAGTTTTTGAGTTAATGATGAAAAATCGTAAAGAAACTCTCCCTTCTCATATTTAAATTAACAAAAATAAGTCTAATTCGTCCTAATCGTGTATTCAGATATTTTTTTATGGAATTACAATGAAATCAGCACATTCTTAGTTCAATGGAGAAACATACCAAATATTTCCGTTTGGAACTTTATAAATGTAGCCATTTATACCTATGTTTGTATGATAGGTTGATAAATTACTAACATGTTGCATCTATTGTTATGTTATAGTTGGACAAAATAACTTTACATCGGAGCGATTTCTTTATGAAAAATATTCAAATCCAGTTTTCTCAAAATGAGGTATTTTGAGTTAGTTCCCTATAGAACTAAGGTATCGAAATGTAATTTTTTCCTAACTGAAGTAAAATGATATTTTTTAGTTTTCTTGGATTATCTAGGTACATTCTTCTAAGTAATACAAACATAACAATATATAAACATAAAAAAATCAAATCAGTCAGTTTACATATTCGATAGAAAGCTTGGTGGTCGAGAACAAAACCCTACAAAATCATTGCTCTCAACAAAAAACAATTTGTTTCTCCATATTATTTACGGGAACACATTCGCTATCTACATTACAAAACATATTTAACATTCCTGTAGATATTATTGGTCATTAACAATACATTTTTTATACCAAACATTTTCATTTCATTCTTCTTTTTTTAAAGAAAGATCAATAGTCCCATTTTACGAATAAACTGACAATATGTTAAAACTTCCTATTACTATCACAGTGAGCGGAAGATATTGCTTATATCGTGATGGAGGACTTAGCCAGCCGAGGAGTTGAACTCACGACGCCTGGGTGGGACCCAGGTATTATATCAACTCAGCCACTGACTGGTCAAAATATGAGATAATAGTCAACCGTTTCGTAACCATTAAAATTTTCACCATATTGTGCTCGAACTTGTCAATAATTAGCTCTAAATATGATTTTCCTTGTTAAAATTTGACTAACGCAGATATCTTTTCTTTACCGATATGCTTATATGTGATTGGTGACATACTCTGAGCAAATAAAACAGTATTTTCCGCGTAATGTCCGCGTCTTGAAAATTAATCAGAAGCAACACCTTACTTTTAATGCTTTGTTTTGGGTCAAACTTAAGGTAAGAGATCTGTCTTATTTCGCTTTATTTCTTCACTTTAAATTATATTCCATTCCTTTCACACCATTCTGCAACACTGCTTTAAAAATGTCGTCCCGGGAGTAGCGGTTATCTTTAAATCAGGAGGCTGTCTTTACCACAGGTACCGCCGCCGTATCCAACGCGATTCCCTCTCAGATAATACAGTATGTAATACATATAATGCTCCCACTGTCTGCCGACTTGATCTAGCTGCACCACCTCCGTTTGATAGGACACTACCACATGCGTTCACTTATACTTTAATACGTTCATACATAGTTACCACTTGTGCACTCGCAAGAAGAATCTTCCTACGTAGGGAAATTATCATCACGTCCATGTTTGCGTTTATTGTGCTGATAATTTAATCCTGGCCTTTTACGTCTATATGAATAAGATAAAATGCTATTTGCTAATGGAAAAATAGAGGAGTGTAGTGCAGTCCTACACATCACATCAAGTAAACAGATTTGTGTAATAGGTTGACTAGCTTTGCTACACTGTTTCGCCCGAGCTTCAATATCTTCCTACACATTTTACGAAAACATTATTGTTGTACTAACAATACCTAAAACTTTTTACAAATACACACATGTTTCAAATTTCTAAAGTGTATAATGGATTCTTTTTTTAATATTTGAAACTGAATATAGTTGCATTGATCTAGAAATTCAGTAAGCAGAAAGTGACGCGTAAATGAGTCGA
Organism: Halesus radiatus; assembly: GCA_022606495.2. Taxonomy (NCBI): domain Eukaryota; kingdom Metazoa; phylum Arthropoda; class Insecta; order Trichoptera; family Limnephilidae; genus Halesus; species Halesus radiatus. The sequence continues at coordinate 16,805 of JAHDVE020000308.1, read as the reverse complement.
GTGAGTCGTTCGAAAGTATTTCCTGCTCCTGATAAAAATAACTCCTACCTACGATCACTGGCGTTCCGTCCATAAAGGCTGAAAAGTTGTGCCTAATCTAGGAAAAACGAACCAAATGCAGAAATAAAAGATAATTTCTTATTAAGATATATTTTTCTGGTAATTTAGTAAAAAACTTGCACTAGTAAGTTGGCAACAAGAATCAAAGCTAATAATAAAATAATGGCGGCTTTCGTGATCTATGGGTAAGGCTCTTGAATACGAATTCCGTGGTCACTGGTTCAAATCTTTGCGTACACAAGTAAATTTGATTTTATGAATTTTGGTTGTTAATATTTATTTAATTAACAATAATATTTACGGCACGTTCCAGACTGGAAAATACTCTTATTATCGCCTTGGTGAAAGACTCACCATTCCGAATTGAAACGCTGTTCGATATAGATATAGCCATATTTATGTTAGATCTGAATAGTCAGGTTCTTCCCCACCTTTCCCTCCGCATCTCATTTCCCTCTCTACTAACTTCAGCCTCCCAACATAACCCATTTGGGGAGGATACCATAGTTTCACTGGCTAAAGACAAATGGAAGCAGTTAGGACTCTTGTGCGGAATTCGGTTGATTTTTTTTTTAATATTCGTTTTCAATTATTCAACGAAAAACTACACAAAACCTAATACATTATTCAATTTTATTGGAAAAAATTATTGAAGGTTTACAATGAGTTATTCCAATAAAATTTGAATATTAATCTTATATTTGCAGAAAAATTCAATAGATATCCCATATAAATAACAACTGAATAGATATATCCGAGACAATATATAGATTACAGAAAAATTTATACAGAAATATGATATCGATAAAAATGACGAAAAGCAACAAGGTGGCATTAGCTACAGAGGCGAATAATCAAAACATACCTTACATTCACTGATACGTATATTCTAGACACATACTCGTATATTAATAATTTTGGAGGATGTATGCAATAATCGTCTGTTTGTATTTGTATTCCGAGTAGTTGAACATATCTACTATGTCTGAATATGTATTATCTTCTGCGTGAATTCTAGGTAAAAGAGAAATTTTTCATGATTCAGTCCTGAAATTATTGTTACAATTGAATAAAATTTAAATCGAGTAATTCTAGTTGGAATACTAAATTTAATCAAATAACAGCAATTAATATGATGAATTATTATTTAAGATTGGGTGAGTGATGGCTAGAGATGAGTATATTAATGAGTAATATTTGAATCTTAAAATTTTAAAAATACGTAGGTAGTCTCACCTGAAATTTTATTATTCCGTCAATCTATGTTATATACCTAGGTACATGTATTCTTATTCTGGGTTACGTAAAGTTACGATATATTTCAATGAAAAAAAAAAATTCTATTTTTATTGCAAACAAATATCTATTATTTAATTCACGGGTTGGTGACGTCCATTCAACGTGTTTTAAAAATTTCGCAGATCTGAAGGCGTAATAACGGCAAGAAAAACTTTAAATGGTCCCCAAGATAAATGGGTCATTTACGAATTAAAAAATGTTAACATCTCTTAAAAGTTATAGGTTCCTTGGGTTTTAATTTGACAACATTATGATAATTGAAAATGTAAAAATAATTTTGGAAAGAAAAAAAAACTTTAATAAAAACCCAAAATAGTGCACAAGAATAAATATTATCAAACAGCTCGAACATCTACAAAATTTCTACAGAATAAGAAATCACTGCAAAATAATTTGTTTTTTTTTTGTAAAACACAAACATTATCGCACGACTTTATGTTGCAATGTGCATTTCAGAGACGTTAAAAGGATAAAAATGCTTGTTGAAAATGGTATCTACCGGTTCAAACATCGAGTTTGATGCAATTAATCTTCACACTCGCGTGAGGCTTGTGGGAGCTGGCCCGCTACCGGAGACCGGAGCAGCTCACTGCACAAGTAGCTGGGACCCGGGACCAGCCGGATACGATCTCCCGGGCAGGGATGCTGCAAGTAACCCGGGAAAACAGTGTTTAATGTCGGGAATTTTTATGCGTTTTTGGAATCAACTGGGCTGAATCCAGCATTTTCCTACTCTTACTGGAAGAATAATCTTTAAAAAGAGTTTCATTGATACATATGTTTTACTACGACCTCAGTGATAGTTCTATATGTGTGGGTACTTAATGCTTCTTGCTTTAAAAACATCGATATATCTGTTTTTAATCAACATTATATTTTTTTGTTTGATTAGTTTTTGCTGGAATAATATTATAAGTTGACTTACTCAGTAGGTAAATAAGAGATTATTGCATGCAATTTTTTATTTTATTTTATATAATCCACTGACGTCAGAATGAATAGACTTATCCTAATATTTGACCGGTCGGTGGCCGAGTTGGCATCGCGTCTGGGTCTCACTCAGATGTCGTGGGTTCAATTCCTCGGCTGGCTAAGTCCTCTACCAAGACACAAACAACATCTTTCGCTTACTGCGATGATAGTAGGAATTTTTCAAATATTGTCAGGTTATTCGTAACCCGGGAATGTTTGTCTTACTTAAAAAAATACCATTTCAATGCCTGCAGGCAAAGATCACTTGACACCCATTTTGGCACCAGTCTAGTTCACTAACATCCACGTTTATTTCACGTGATTTTGACTCCAGAAAGCGATTATAAAACGTTTACAAAAGGATCAAACTAAATATTCTAAGAAAATATTTTTGTAAACCAGCCCAACCCTTTTACTTATTTGCTATTTTATTTAACTTGGGTAGTACGCGCAGCTAGCCCCCACCCCCTTTATTTTGATTTCTTCCTCTTGCATGTATAGGCATCTCTATGTATTATTTGCTCTGTGTAGTAATCTAATGTATTTTCCGTTTCTCGTAAGTGTCCGTGTATCTCATAATTTTTCCTAGCTAAAATAAATCAATTCCTTTGTTATCACGTCATTATGCTTTTTGCGACACCTACCTAAATACTCGTATATTCAAAATTTGTAAAAAACAGTTTCATTACTTAACTGACCATAAATTTACTTCCCTTAGAAATCCTTAGAAATCTATGTACCTACATTGTCACTTTTAATATCAATGTTGATGTTTTGAAACGTGTTGAAAGAAAACCGCTTAAAAGATTATTCACTAATTCTATATAAATTGTTATAGAGTTTTCATCATATTTATTCTCTTACAATTAACACGATACAACGGAACTCAAAAAAAAATCTGTAATTCTGCTATGTTTGTGAAAACGAAATAAGTAAATACAGTTCTATTCTCGGGAAAATTGATTAATTCCCATCCATCGCCGACCCTGCGTCACTTTCTTTGCGCAGCCTCCGCCGGTGGGTCCACGCGGCTGTCGCCCGGTATCAAAGCGGATACACATCATCTCACACGCCATGCAGAGCTTTTGCGCACCAACCCGCTTAACCGTCACATCGCCACACCAACGAATCACAGAGCTACCGACAACATTCATCACGAGGTGCTTCACTTGAGCTTTGGCTAAATATTTTGTTATTCTATATTTTGATGATTGTGGATATAAACCACAAGCTAAGAGTTAGTTCCTAAGAAATTGCAATAAAATAGAGTTGAACTGTTTCATTTTAAACAATTTTCTTGCTTTTGCACCACTAATTGGTCACTCCAAATACTACGAATACCTTTGAATTAATCTTTGATTTATGGAATTTTATTATATTAGATGTATTAAGAAAGAGACACTTCGTTTTGAAGAAATTATACAGAATATACATACTCGTTTATATATATATATTTGTTATATGAATACCGCACAAGAGTCCCAACTGCTCCCAACCGTCTGGAGCCAGTGAGACTATGACATCCCCAATTGGGGAATGTTGTGAGGCCGAAGGAGAAGAGGATGGTGGGGAAAGTGGGTAAATACCTGGCTATTCAGATCTGGTCACCAAACACGGCTAAAAGCCATTTCAAGCAACTTTTAAATTCTGAATGGTAGTCTTTCACCAGGGCAATACTGAGAGTATCTTCCACTCTGGTACGTGCGCAAATATACTATATGATACTTTAAAATTAATTAATTGTGAAACAACACAAAGTAATTAAAATAAAATTTACTTGCGCACGCCGGGATTTGAACCCGCGACCTTCGGATTCGTAGTAGAGAGCCTTACCCCTCGACCATGGAGGGCGTCAAGTATAATATTGTCAAATATATATTATTTACAAAATATCCTACCATTATACAGACCAGTGCTTTTCAACACGGGGCGCACGCCCAATCGGGTGACAATTTAAATGTTTTAGGAGGCAAAACGCAAATCAATACTGAATATTTGTTACATTTTAATGTTCAAAATTGCAATTACATTTACATTACAAAAAAAATTAACACTGCCACCCGAACTTTCCGGGAAATGGAGAACTGAGATGGGAGGCGAGGGTATTTTAATTCCTCATATTTACAAATCAGGTGTGCATCGCTTGGAATTGCTTAATTGTAACCAAAATTATGAAAAAATTTCGTGTAATCAAGGGTGTATTTACTTGTAATCTAAATATAAGCAGGAGTATATCCGAATGAATTAAAAATTACTTTGTATTCACCACTTTATTTATATACCCATATCTACATGTTTCGAAAGCGATGCTTTCCTCATCAGGAATATATAGAATACTATTCAAAGTATTTTTTAATTCTAATGATAAGTGCTATTTGATCAAACTAAGGAATAAATGTTCTACACAAAAACGGAATAGGTCTTCGACTAAATAAATTAGAAGCTTTGGATATAAAAAAAATCATAATAATCCTTTACTAAATAATGAAAAAAAAATTAACTCACAGTTAAGTTTTAGACATATTTCTGTTCACCTCTAACCCTCCTTCCCCTCCAATTCAACACCTTTCCTGACGTTCTGTTTCCTTCTTTGTCTTTCGGGGTCTTTCCCATCTTCTGCATAATTATGTTTATTATATTATTACCTTCTATTGTTATATTGTTGTCTCCTTCTTAATATCTTATCTCTCTTTTCCCCATTTTATTACTATGAGTATAAATACATGAATACTCCTGTCATTTAATTAGTATATTTTTCAGTCCCGATGAAGATTCAGCAGAATCTAAGCTAGTTGACCGATATACAAAATAAAAGTAGATTCATACAAAGTGTATTTCTTTTAATTCGTCATGTCAATCCACAAAGTGTTTACTTATTATGAAAATCTAATTTTTTACTCATTTATTATTATGTTCTCACATTTTACATTTATTTTCTCTGTATTAATCATTCTAACGTAAGAATTTTTTTTCTTCTGTTTCGTATTTCTCGTTGGTGATAAATACTCTTTTTGGGGGAGATTTTGTGGAGATGGAAATTTTTTGAAGCGTTGAAGTGTGGCACAAACGATAAGGTTAGGAAACACTGACTTAAAGATTGAAGAAAGCATATATTTCCCGTAACTTGCAAGCTACAAATTGAGGTATATGAGCGTTAGTTTGTCTCTGGGTGATTGCCACAAAGCGATGCAAATTGATGAGAACAGGTACTTTGAAGTACAATTTAATTTTTTTTTAAATAATTTTACATTTACTAAGCTAAATCGAAAAGAGTTCAGTAAACCTGAAGCTCCAGTGTACCCTAAAAATATGTTGATTTACTTACTAAACTCAAAACAAACGTAATTAAATGCTGCTTCGAACCTTATTTGGAGATAACTATTTGGTCGGAACACATTTAATCGGTACTCCGGATTTGCCATTAATTAAATTAGGCGGCACACGGAAAAGGTTTCCTACAACATGATCCTTATCATTAATCCGTAATCATATCGTTCGCAGTAGGAATTTAAGATTCTTTTACGTGTTTATTTCAATCGACGTATTTACTTCTAAAAAAGAGCTTCAAATTTTTCATTATATAATTAGTCCGATAATGGTTAGAAGCATCCGCAAGTACGTATTTGTATTTGTAATTAATTAAACAATAATGATAAGATTGGGTATATCAATTAAAATAGCTCCCAAAACATGTAGGTTGAATTAGATAATGACTTGGGCAAAATCTAGCTACTGGCATAGGTATAACATTTGATTTGTTGAGTATAGACCTCTTTCCTGTCCATTGAATGATATTTGCTTTGGTCCAGGCCCTGGCCGTCAGAGTTTGTCGTTTAGCATCATGTTTATTTTTAGGCACTTGCGTAATTTCGGTTACGATTTACCTTGTAGCCTTTCATCACCTCATTTTGAATAGATTTTTGCACAAATAATCCTTTTACTGTGTGAATTACCCGGAGAATTTGTGTAACCGTTTTAGCAATTTTAATTAAATTCATGGGACGAGTTAACCTTAACAAGGTTTTATCAGTGCTCCGGTAGTAGGTTATATATCATTTCCACTAACATTTTTCCCATTGTTGACATTGCCCACAGCCTTCAGTTCGCTTTATCTCAGACGTAACAAACGTATTGCCAATTTTAGAACGTAGACATCGGATGGTAATTTGGAATTTATTAATATGATATAATATCAATGAAGGGTAATCACGCCTTTTGAAAGGGATCATTTTTATTACGCGTTCTTCTGCTGTTTTTTTTTTAAATTTATTAATACGTTCTAATATTAGAAAATATTAATAAATTCTGATATTAATAAATTTTAATATTAGAGTTAAGGAACACCTAACGTCTTTAAATAATTATTATAATTCTGAATTTGCCAAACATGTTTTGGAAACGAAGCATTATTTTGATATAAATAAAGGTTTAAAATTTTTACATTCATTACAATACAACCGATTTACAATTATACAGATTTGTATTTTTAATAATTAGAAAAATTATTAATAGTCAATTAAATATAATTAATAAATAAAAACTATTTTAGTGTTGAATTTATTTTCATATTAATATTAATAATAAAAATAATTTATTTTTTAATTTCGAATATTAATTTGTTGTTCAACGTTTTTTAATGATTTTTTATTTACATTTCTGAGTAATTACTTACCTTTTCATTTTTTCATGTTTATGATTTGTCTATACTTAAATGATTGAGTTCTATGTTTATCATTTGTCTATACTTGACTTTTTTTTTAGTAATCTGTATATTCATGATGAGAAAATCGTCGCTTTCTAAACATGTACATATGTATATATTGATAAACTGGTGATTACAAAGTAATTTGTAATTCATTTATTATAAATTAGTTAATTTTTATAACGTTTTATGAATATAAACCAATTCGTACATGGTTACATTTTACTGTTTATAATATTATGATTTCACAGTTAACATGACGATTTTTTTTAAATACATTCATTCTTCAGGCTTTCGGGTATCTCTTCATACATTCAGAGTTCTATACACATTAAGCAGATCTATCACTCTGCTTTTCTCATATGCGGTAATCTAAACATTTTAATATTTCTGGTTTCATAATTATGTACAACAAATTCATTCATAAAATATTTTGTATATTTGGTTATTCAAAATTGTGTACATAAAAATTAGTGCGTTGTATAGCAGTCTCTTTTTTATTGGAATTTATTCATGCTCTTTTCTGGTCTGATTGATTTTTGTTTATTTGCTTTTCCTTAATATATGTACATCTCATTGTTCTGTTTTGAATGCTAATAGTTCTAAAGCTCGGCTGTGGAATAACTTTTCCTTAGTATATGTACATCTCATTGTTCTGTTTTGAATGCTAATAGTTCTAAAGCTCGGCTGTGGAATAACTTTTCCTTAGTATATGTACATCTCATTGTTCTGTTTTGAATGCTAATAGTTCTAACGCTCGGCTGTGGAATAACTTTTCCTTAGTATATGTACATCTCATTGTTCTGTTTTGAATGCTAATAGTTCTAAAGCTCGGCTGTGGAATAACTTTTCCTTAGTATATGTACATCTCATTGTTCTGTTTTGAATGCTAATAGTTCTAAAGCTCGGCTGTGGAATAACTTTTCCTTAGTATATGTACATCTCATTGTTCTGTTTTGAATGCTAATAGTTCTAAAGCTCGGCTGTGGAATAATTTTCCTATATGCTGTTTTGAACTCTGGCTGTGGAATAACTTTTCCTTAGTATATGTACATCTCATTGTTCTGTTTTGAATGCTAATAGTTCTAAAGCTCGGCTGTGGAATAACTTTTCCTTAGTATATGTACATCTCATTGTTCTGTTTTGAATGCTAATAGAATGCTACATCTCATTGTTCTAAAGCTCGGCTGTGGAATAACTTTTCCTTAGTATATGTACATCTCATTGTTCTGTTTTGAATGCTAATAGTTCTAAAGCTCGGCTGTGGAATAACTTTTCCTTAGTATATGTACATCTCATTGTTCTGTTTTGAATGCTAATAGTTCTAAAGCTCGGCTGTGGAATAACTTTTCCTTAGTATATGTACATCTCATTGTTCTGTTTTGAATGCTAATAGTTCTAAAGCTCGGCTGTGGAATAACATGATTTTTATCCGTCTTTCCCACAAAACGGATCTCTTCAAGCCCTAGGTTCACTCCTTCCTTTCCAAAGACCCTTCATACTCGACACATTATCCCAAAATATGACACAAATACTGAAGGAAACCTAAGAGCCTCCCGTCTAGAGCAATATGAAAAAATTCAATTCCAATTTTGCCCAGGGTGACTTGGCATACGGAACACAGGCTACATGAGTATCATCAAAAGATAGAACTTTTAAGGTTTTACGGCTAATGCACATAATGAACATTAATGGTAATAATTTTTACACTGTCCTGTACAATTATATTTTTAAATGCATATAATCAGGAAGTCAACGATTTAAAAAAAAAAAAGTCAGCACTCAAAGCGCGCCGGCTTCATCGTCTAAACGTTCGAACTATTAAAAATTAAAGACTAATAATTAAATAAGATGATATCAGATAGATTCAGCATTCCTAGCGATTACTGGAGGTTTCTATTTTCTATTAAAGTGATGGACTAACAGTAGGTATCTCCTATACCTACAATATCTCTCGTTTTTTGTATTTTACAGCTTCTCCGCACAGGAGGCTCTGAGGGAAATTTTGTGGATGCCATGTGGGTGGTATTTTAGAAGATAGGAAGGAGTCAACCTGGGTTTTAAAGAGACCCATGTTGTTGTAAGTGGGAGATAACACAGATGCCGGCAATTCATTGCACAGTTGAGCTGTTGAACACAAAAACGAGTCACACAAGCGACCCGTTCCAACAAATGCCAACAGTATACTAATGTTGGGCGCGCATTTGGCTTATCTTTGTTGAGATCGAAAATGAATCTATTAAACGGACCGCCCGTTTCAGAGTTAAGGGTTTTTTTCAGATATTTTGGGGCTCCCGACCAGAGGTGGCTACCAAATTCTATAGTGGGGCGCACTTGCTATTCATGCAGGATCAGCAGCTGAGTACTATTAAAGTATCTGCGGCCTCTGTACAGTACGCCCAGTTTCTGACAGTCTAACTTTACTCTGGCTTCGATGGGGCCCCCATACCTGAGCTGGTCACTTAGGGTTACACCACCATATAAATGGGGGGCTTGTTGGGAAGATTATTCAAAAATAAATTCACGACAGCCCTAAATCCTTCAGTCATTTTATGGAGTAATTACATAAGAATATACAAATTTAAGCCGGTACAATGATTACCTAATTTTAGGAATATCATCAGTCACCAATAATTCAAGACAAGTTGAAGCCGGAGTAAATCTGTATTCCTAGAAACTGGGCGTATTGTATAGGGCCAGTTTTTCAAAAGTAACCAGATGTTAACCCTATATACATCTCAACTCAAGTACGTCCAGCGATTGAATTTGGCAACCACCTGTAGGCTGGAGTTCCCAAATACTCGATAAGCCTACTTGATTCTGTGCTAAGACAATCAGTTTTTAAGTTGTTAACAGAGGGATTGCCAACTCTTATGCACAGGTGCAATGTGGGTATGTTGAGTCTGCTCTACAGGTATTTCAATGAAGCTTGTTCTAAGGAGCTAGCAGCATTGATTCCGTGTGTACTGGTGCAAGTACGTAAAACTTGACGTACACGAGCGGAACACCGGTTCCTAGTTGATTTCGGCTACACGAGAACAGGTCGTTTCTTCCACTCGTTTTTCGTGTAAGTCAGCTCGCATGTTGAACGAGCTGCCGGCATTTGTTTTTTCTCCCTCATATAATCCGTGCCATCTCAAGATATGCATTAACAAATCCCTTCCTACAGCCCCTACCTCACGACGATGCCTAGCCGAGTGGCAACGTAGCTCCTCTGTATTTTTTTAAATTTCCTCTTTACTCCCACTCCTCAGACAGGCTGGATTATTTGGTGAAGACAGATTTCGATATTTGTAATTTTTGTCTGTTTCGACCAAAGTAAGAAAAAAATAACCCTTTTCTGGCACACAGACACGCTCACAAAACACTTCTATTAACATCGATTTATCGATTCATTGGGAGATACCTACCTACAATTAGACCGGTCAGTGGCTGAGTTGGCATCACGTCTGGGTCGCACTCAGACGTCGTGAGTTCGATTCCTCCATGATGACAATAGCAACATCGTCAACTTACTGTGATGGGAGTAGGAGATTTTGATATATTGTCAAGTTTTTCGTAACCGGGGAATGTTTGTCTTTCTTTTTGAAAAATAAAAACATATTTACAACAAGAAAAATACAATACGGATAGTGATAGAACGGTGAATGTGGGATAGTTAGCCAGTTTAGCACTTTAGCATTCTTTATTTTCATGATCACTGCGTGGAAAAATTAATGTATTGTAATTTTATTGGATTATAATCTTTGGGTTTTACTTCAGAATATTGTAAGCAGCTCAAACTACCGATTATAGAAATATTAAATAATAATAATCGAAGCCCAAAAGGTGTCCGTTTAGTCCGTTTGTAAAGGGGTTTACAATAATCGTTAAATCATTGTAATCTCAAAAATAACTAGTCATCCATACAAACTAACACTTATAATAATACTAGAAAGATTTCCTTTGGATTAAATTATAATACCAAATTATAGAAAAATGGTTCGGGAGGCGCCATTAATATTGACCTTTTATCTTTTATGGCACACGACCAACCCCTTTTTAACTGAAATTGGTTTATTTAAACCCCTTGTTTAACAGTGTTTTTAACGTTTAGTTCCCCGAAATTACCCATCGGAAACGCAAAATTTGTATGCGTTGAATGCCGGCGTATTCGAACGGAAATGTCAAAAAATCATTTATCTATATACAAGTATGTAACTATGCTGGAGAAACTGTTATTGATAGATATATATAGAATTTTTATTGCATACTTTATAAAAACCTTATTTTGCAAAAAAAAAAGTAAGTTTTTACGAAAATAGACTACGGCGGGCCGCTCTCAAATTTACTCTTGCACGCTACGGAAGCATTAGACAGCAGGTGCTTGGCAATTCAAAAGTTAATTCGCCGTTTTTCTACTAACTTCACATACCATTTTTTTACGGGACGTACCGGTGAAGATTTTTTTAAGTTGGGCTACTGATGCTTAAGATAGTGGAAAGTTTTTTTTATTGGCTATTCAGTTTTGGATACTAAACATAGCTAAAGTTGTTTCAGGCGATATTGCGATTTTGATTAATGATCTCTGCCGTTGCAGATCCAAGCTATTTAAACTGAGAACGTGGATAAAATCAATGGCTAATGGCTGAGATGTCCTGTTAGTGGTTCGGTTGAAAAGTTCTTCTGGTTCCCACCCTGTTGTCGTGGGTTCAATTCCTCGAATAACTAAGTCCTCCATCATTGCACAGGCAACATTTGCTGCTAGTAATGATGAAAGTAGGAGTTTATAAAATGTTGTCACATTATTCACAGCCCGGGAGTTTTTGTCTTCTTTCATTTTTTTTTCTATAATTACAATTATACAAATGCTAATTGTGTACGGCTGTTGGGCACGTAACATAATATAATCATTCCACCTATTCCCTTCCTATAATTTTTCTTCATAATTTCTAACAAATTACATATTTTTTCTATTTCTTGGGCATTAACGCATGTGTTAACAATTTCTAGACATTTTGTTTTGAAGAGTTTTATCTACAGTTTTATGTACTTACACCTGTTACTTTATTTGATACCGGTTTCGACACATTCGTGTCATTCACTAGCATTCTTGAAACTAACTTAAATTAAACAAGTACAGAAACAATTAGACATTATTAGGTGAGGGTAGTGGGAGTGGGAGTGGTGATTTGGAGAGGGGAGGGGGGGGGGTCGTGTCGAAACCGGTAGAAAATAAATAAAATTAAGTACGCAAATACGCATAGTGAATAAAACGTTTCAAAACAAAACAACTTACATAATTTCCAAAAAAAAACAAACATTTCATTCTCCAATCAATCATAAAGCTTTTATATGCATCAGCTTATTAGTGAAATTTAGAAATTAAGGAATAAATATTAAGGCAAAAAAATACCTCCACGTTAATTAAGTATTATAAACTCACAATTCTCTCCATTAATATCTAGTTTCTCTGATTCAGGCTTCAGGATTATAAATAAAACAACCAATACTTTGCCAATCTTAAACCAATTTTTTAACGTAATGACGTTTTTTTCTAAATATAGTTCAAACTCGTATCAAATATAATAATAACAATATATTATAAATTGAAAAATATGAGAAACCTACAATCCAACAAAAAAAGTATTTCCTGTTATATTGGTGTTAAAGGTTGGCCCGGGTGTTTTAACTGCCAACTTCAAAGGCACCGAACGCCTTCCTCAAATTATAATTGGTATCAAATCGAAGATTGTTTTTGGAGCAATCAAATGCTTCCTTAATTTTTGTAAATAGCCACGAGGGAATGATTTATTTTTTTAGCTACTAAAAGGGGTTATCTTTTTATGGTTAATCGTGGGTAACTGAAAACCAACGCGTAGGTAATAGGCAGTGATTTTTTGCTATGGTTTTGCATCAACTTCTCGCTATTAAATAAGAAAAAGTTACCAGCTACTTCTACCTACCTACATAAATCTTATTTTGTTGGTATATACTTATATAAAACGGTTGGTGGTAGGCAGTTAGTGGGTCATCTCGTGTCTTGAATAAATACATTTGTCATTAAATTGAAAAGAAGGAAACTATGGTGGGTGCTCTCATTTTTCTGTATGCATGAATAATATTGGTTAGTTTTTGGCGTGTAAAAAAATTTGCAGTGTGATACTTTATGTCAAATCTAGCTTCCGAAATACAGATATCAAAACCTCCATTGTCACAAATCTCCCTGACAGTGGCATTATCTCATCTCATTGAGCTCCTGTAAAACTTCCTCGAACTGCCTCCGTCCAAAAGGCATCACAATAAAATTCACTTTATTCAACAATCTAAATTACTGCGGACCACATACGACCAGTGTCCGAATTGAATTGTCAAGGGAGTAATTGTACTCGACAATGTTTGCAAACAGACTGTCAAAGAGAATAGTGGGAACAACAAAGCGGGGAATACAGGCCATTGTGCAGTGACTATTGGTAGGCTGTAAGTAGGCCACACAACATGACAATTCTATTAGTGTCCTTACATCGCCGTTTGCTGCGTGTGATTCGGATATTCCCGATCGCCATGGTCACTCCTGGACCGGACAAAAGTATTTGCGATTCTATATTTTAAATCATCCGATCCGTAGCTTAAGAAGAAGAACGATAGGACAATGGAATCCAGGTTTGTTTTCCTCAGAATTGACAGGATCGGTGTGAGGATATCGATGCCTGGCGTTCGAAATATTCAACTCTTTTTCATTGTCCATTGCCAGCTTTTGTGCTTCAATCAGGCGGGGTGGTGTGCTGGGATTTGAAAGGGTATCAATAACACTCCCGCCTCGGGACAGCTTACAACCCTTTGTGTTGCATTTATTGCACACAAAGTGTGAAACGACAACTCCATTTGCATGAAAAGTTGCGCTGCAAAACCGTACGGCCATTCGTTACGTCAGCAACAAAAAAAAAATTATTCATACACCCTTCAAATATAAATTTTATAAACGCCAAAATACCGCGAAATCTTAGATATAATACATTATGATAATTATTTCGTAAAACGTTGTAATAATTCTTCGCGAAATGTTCAAAGAGTTAAAAGTGGCAATAAGTCATTTGGAAGGGCGTTAAATTTCTCCAATCTGATTTATTAATATATCTCAATACATGTGATTACATGTATTGAGATATACATTAAAAAGTTTACACGTGCACGACATCGTAGATAAATTAAACATACAAAAAGCATCTCCATCTACTGAAAAAAAAACAAAAACTTGTTTGTTTAAGTTGTTTGGTCAAACTTTCTTTCATCTGCCAGAGACACTTGGCATTTGTCAAATGATGACCAGACGAGATTAACGCAGTTTATAAACACGTTTCCAAATTACTGGACACTTCGTGATCGAAACGCGTCAAATTTAACACCTTTTCCTCGAAATATAAATGCGATCTGACAGGGTGATCTGGTTTTGAAAAATACTACTTTGTTTTTGAAAAAATATTGCGAAATACCACCCCATAGCACGCTTCCGTCTGGCTCCAATAATCCACCCTAAGTCATTTATCAAGAAGTGACAAAACAAGGGGTATCTCTGTTCTCATCTTGAGTACCTTATTAGTAGATACAAAGGCAGACCACAATGGAAAGGTCCACTTAGACCCATTTGTTTTTGCTAATGCCAGACAATGCTGGTCAGTTGTTTTACTGTATTTAGGAATATAGTTTTATCTGGTGGCATCACACCTTAAAACTTAACAAGTACAAGTTTATTGTCATTCACTTACAATGCGGGATTTGACAGGTAACATAGACAATTTGCACGACATCTATGTGGGCGGTGGCATTAATTATTGCCGTGCTATTGATTTGTCTATTCGGAAAAGAAAAAATCTGTTCTTAGAAAATAATTTTTTTTACGTAGGTCGGGGGACATGTTTTTGTGGAATTAATATTTATAGGTGATTGACATTTTTAAAAGCAGATTGAAGGCAATGGAAATGAGTTCCTTTAGACATATGTGCGGTAAAATGTACGACCCAAATAATAAAGAGAACCGAAAAGATTGGATAGTCTGTGTAAAGCCAATAAAAATAGATAGATTAAGAAAGGGATTCTTTGATGGTGCAGACTAGTAGGCCAGATGAAGGGGGAAAGAAATCTAAGGAGGATATGAATAATAAACCGATGGAAGAAACTGGAGATGCCTTATAAAGATATGGTACTATCAAATAAATTAAGTTCTTCAATCGGATCATGTTAAAAGTCAGAAAAAAGGAGTATGTATAAGACTATGTATGAATTTGAATGACGCAAGAAGTCTGGAACATGTCTTCTTCCCCCAGCAGAGAAATGGATGTGAACAAAAAAATTATTCAGGTGATGAATGTTAACAACCAGGATAATTTTTGCAGTAGGTACTATTCTGGAATTAGCAAATAACACAATTAATAGATTTTTTTTCACAATGAGCAAATGGACTGGCATGATGAATTAATCGGAAAAAAAAAACATTTTTTATTTCACTTATATTTTTGTATAAATACGTCGACTAGTTTCGATTCGAGTTATTCATCTCAGTATATTTTAATTCCTGAATATGATTCACTCAATCGAAACTAATCGACGTATTTATACAAAAATTAAAGTGTATTCAAACAAAGTCTCTTTTCATTTAATTCCGGTATTATTTGAACATTTCGGCAACACTATTGGATTTTGGTGTTTAAATGAGTGCACCAGCAAAAATGCTGATGAAGTTTTCTTCCTTTGTGTATCTGAATGGCTGGAAAGATACAATTTTTACTTCTATTATCGTGACCTTGCATACCGCCACAGCATGAAGTATTTTTTTCATCTCAATCTAAATCCGCACAGCGCAAACATCCATCGCATTGTTGGCTACAAACCACAAAGGTGAAATCAAAAATCTTGCGAACCATTAATACTGAGAAAATAACGAAAAAAACGCATTCAGCTCTGCCATAAAGCACGGGTCAGTAGGCCTGACCATTATCTAAATATCTTAGATGGTGAAAGGAAAAAAATAGAAATAAAAATGAATAGGTGACTGCAAGGTAACTGCCAACCATTGGCATAGTGGTTGCTAGATTAGTAAACGCTGTGCATTAAAAGTCATCCATTGCTTTGGGAGATAAGCAAGGACAGAAATGGCGACACCATTGGCGACATTTTTTTAAGGTTATCGTTGGCTACAAAAGGTTACTGAAAGTTGTCTCCCTAAATAAACAAGATGGATTTAAGAAGATTTAATTCACCTAACCTGTTTTAGGCAAGTTGTAAAAAAAAATCGAATAAATGATCCCATGAAATTAAAAACCTTTATTTCTAAATGAATTTCACTACTCACACGGTCAACATATGAACGTTTTCTATTCTATGTACTCTTTGAGGTTATGTGTGTTTTTATTTACTATTGGCAAGGAAATAGTGCGTTTCAACACTACTGTGTAATTTTGTTAGTTACTTCCAAGAAATAAAAAACCTGTTCAACTAAAAAATATTTTGTGTATTCTTTCTATCAAGGAATAAAACAATTTAATTCAATTTTTAACCCTTCCAGAGAAAAGATCGTGAATCAAGTGAACAAATATATATTAATAAATTAATTAAAAAATATACTTCGTATTCATCACTTTATAAATATACATGGATATCTACTTGTTTCGAAAGCGGTGCTTTCTTCATCAAAAATTATAAATATACATAAAATATATTAAAATATATTATATGTATAAAAAATATTCACCACTTTATACATACTTATATTTTTATGGTGCCTAAAACTATTTAT
>JAHDVE020000306.1:0-74795 GCA_022606495.2 Halesus radiatus | reverse complement strand
ATTGGGAAAAAATATTCATTTTAAAATAATTTTTAAACCAATTTACATTAATTAAAATTGAGTGACGAATCGCATAACCTCCGTCTTGCCTCCGGGAGGCTTGTGATGCATAACTCAGACAAGTGCGAGCACATAAATTACCAAGCAACATTAATGCAAAGGCCCACATATTATTACGGTCACAACATTGTTCATTTTTGTTTTTTGTAATTATTTGCAATCTTATCGCTGCACAAAGAATATTGTAATGAATTGCGTCCTCATCTATAACTTTAATCACCACCATGACCATATTGAAAATGTACTTTATTTTGTACTTCAAGACGGCCTCCTTGGTCGAGGGGTAAGGCTCTCGACTACGAATACGAAGGTCGCGAGTTCAAATCCCGGCGTGGGCAAGTAAATTTTATTGAATTAATTTGTGCTGTTCCACAATTAATTCATTTAAAATAATATATAGTATATTTGCGCACGTTCCAGAGTGGAAGATATTCTCATTATCGCCCTGGTGAAAGACCACCATTCAGAATTGAAACGTTGCTTGAAATGGCTTTTAGCCGTGTTTGGTGACCAGATCTGAATAGCCAGGTATTTCCCCACCTTCCTCTTCCCCTTCTCAATCCCCTCTTCAATACCTTAAGCCACACAATATCCCCAATTGGGGATGACAGAGTCTCACTGGCTCCAGACGGTTGGGAGCAGTTGGGACTCTTGTGGGGTATTCATATGAAAAAAAAAATTGCTGTAATAATTATGTGATGTGTTATTCTGTTTAGACCAAAAACAATATTTCGTATATCCCTTTGACTCCAAAAAAATATATCTGCAATACCAAAATTAAATAGTATCCAAATTTAATAAATTCGTTTTGAATCAGGTTCATTCCGAGATTTTATCGCCTTTATATTATTCAGTTGAACTTGCATTCATTCGAAAAAAACACTTTCAGTCTACAGTCATATTTACTCGTATATAATAATATAGCCTTCAAGTGTATATTTTCATAACTTCCAGAAAACATTATTTTTGAGGAAATCAATTGTGCATAAATATAGAATCACACATAGATATAATTAATGTGAGAATCGATTGTTCGACTGATTGTTAGGGAAATGTTAATGTTGTTTGCATGGATTTAAATAATATATGTAGATGTTTGGAGATTTGTTTAAAACTTCCATGAAAAGAACCGATAATTGGAATATTTCTAACACACTATTATTATATATAATAACGTATTTTTTTCTAATAAATTCATTGCAAGAATAAAAATACCTTATTTAATTGGTCCTTTTGATAATATTTAAGCCTTTGGATTTTTTTTAAATCACTTTACAACTTGTCAGTTCTCATGGCGTGTATTTGAGATTTCATCTCTTAAACACTTTAGTTACTTTTAACTTATCACCCTGTCAATCATTTCCTTGCCTAGTATCTATCCCCTATCTACCTATATTATCCTCCGTCACGATCTGCTAGGTGTGCAGGGACTGTGTCCGCGAGAACTTTGTTATTCTCATGCTTAAATACAACCTGGTGCATTAACAATATGTGAACAGGTAACGTTACGTTAATGTTCTTATCGACGTTATTTATTTTTTAACGTTTTTTTGTGATTTTGTAAATAATCTTTTATCAATTTCGCAAACTTGCAAAATGGTAAATTAATAAATATTGCTTTGGGCACATCCGTGTTCTTTTAAGGGCAGTAACGTTTAAATTGAAAATGCATTGAATACTCCACTACAATTGAAAAAAATGTAACTTACTAATATTTGTTTCAATAATTTGGTTTATTTCTATTCTAATATCTCCAGTTAAATAACAAATATACTTACGCCTCCGAATCCGGAATTTCTGTGTACATATGACAAATTTCCCCTGAAAACTTTAAGTTTTTATTGCCTTAAAATAAATATGTTGTTTTTAAGATAATCTATATTTACATGTGTAGTCCCTTCATAGAAAAAAATCGCAAAGTATGGTCCGAAAAATATAAATTGCACGTGTGGTTCTGTTGTTTAACATGTTCTGAAAAAAATCAAAGCATTTCTTTAAATGGTACTTAAGTCAGTAGTCGTGAGATTTTTGCTCTATTCCAAATATGTCGTATTTTATTAAATATTTTTAATACGATCGCTTACCCCTAAGCGAAATTTTTATTAGCGCGCTCCCTCTCTTCCGTGTTAACCTTTTCAAACAATGTTCAGTTTCTGCTCGGAGGTTATTGCTGGGTCTTAAAGTGGTTCTTGAGATATTGTATTAATTATAAAACATTTATCAATAAGACCATGCAAAATCTAGTTTATATAGTACATAACACGATGACTTTTCATAATATTTAGTCAATAAAACTCCTTTAATGCTCCATCGTGAGATCGCAGCTGGAGTATGTATCTCCCGAATGGTCTTTGCAATTTACACCGTTTGGAGAAAGTACAAAAGAGGTTTCTTAGATATGTTCACTTTAAGTTTATTTTTATTTATTATTTAATCGCCCATAGCACTTTTATATACAGATACATACTTTCTACTCCGAAAACAATTAATGATATTCTTATACTTTTTAATTTACTGAATAACTTTTCATAGACCGCCCTCTCCTATAATTTACCACTAGCGCGTCTTCACCGAACTGCCAATACATATACACACCTTTTCGACATATTCCAAACCTCTCTATCGTCTATTAAGAGGAAACCCGGCGGCGTTTTTTCCATACAAACGTATTCCCCATTTATCTCTCTGGATTTTGACACTAGGGCAAATATTTTTTAACATAATATAGATATCGACAACTAGCGTGTCGGTACGTTTTGATTTTTTTGATAAGTTACTTCTTATAGGAGTTATAACCATTCAAAAATCGTTAAAATTGCCTGGTTTGAACGCCATCAATAGACGATCAGTATACAAACTAAGAAATGTATTTTTTTAAAAAAGCAAAACGTACCGACATAGAATATTCTCTTCTAATACATTTAGCAAAAAAAATCTTAAAAATCGGTCCAGTTTTGGAGAAGAAAAATGGGGAATACAAAACCTCGATTTTGAAGATTTTATTTAGGTATTATCAGCCCGACGCGCAGTTGTCCCTTTCGCTCAGTATCCGGGGGGGCGAGGGTTTTGATAAATACGTATACAGTCAGCGAAGTGATGTGGCGTTGTTGAAAATTATATCGATACCTTAGTGTTGTCTTTCCCGAGTTATCGATATATATATATATATATATATATATATTTTTCTGTTTAGTGACTTATCTCGAGTGTGCCAATACTTACCGAGCTTAGTTATTTACAATAGTGCCAAATTTAATTTATTTACGTCAAATAGTCTTTGAAAAAGAAACACCTGTTACGGACAAACCGACACCTCAATTTTAGCGACTCTCAATTGAAAATTTTGAAACAAAAAAGATACGGTCACATCTAGGAATTGAACCCAGGATCTTGGCCTTGACGGGTGATACTCTACAACTGAGCTAATGGGACCCCACCCCTTCGGTCATATTTAACTGTATCATACTTCGACTAAGAACTGCCAACATTATCTTCATTTTCTTAACCCTTTTTTTATTTTCTTTATGTGTGATTGCAAGATTCATCTCGATCTAAATGCTGCCTAGATAGTATCTTGGATAAATGTATCCATTTATATTTAATGTGGTACATTCTGCAAGTCTAGGATGAATATTGACCGGCAAGGCGTCCTAGAGGTGACCGTACTTTTTTTCTGATTTTTCTGAGTCGCTTACTATCCTTCAGTGATTACCAGCAATTTTAAAAATTAAATTTGAAGCTGTAATTTAATCATTAAAATATATTGTACCGTTATGGTAAATAATATTTTTTTGTTTGTAAACGTTTTATTGTACAAAATTTGAACTGTTCTACATCTAGACAATAAAATTAAAACAATTTATAGTTTAGACCTTTCTCTCGCCGGTAAATTTCTTGGTATGCGACCGTCAATTATTTCTAGTAAAAGGCATTGGTGGTAGAAGTTTTCTGACAGTGGTGCGATTTTTTGCCAGATCGAATCGTCCCTCTCAATTTTTTCATACAGCAAACCTTTAGGACTCCACAAAACAAAATAACAGTAATTACGACGAGTAATATGTAACTGGCCTTGAACTTGGTAGAAGTAATTGTGATTCCGTTTTAATGTTAAAGCATTGTCTTCAACTTTACAGTAATCAATTTTCTTTTGTTCAATTCCCTCTTTTGGTGACATATTTGCTATACTATAAGGTCATTTAACTTCAATTATAGAATCCTTACCGATAAGGCCATCCGGACTCTTTCAGAAATTCTTCTTTTTTCGTTTCAAGCAATTCAGGTGGCATATCTGGTTCTAATTCCGATTGACGAATAATTTTTATTGGGCCCTGTAACTTTTTCTCTTTTCTGTCGTGTTTTCTTTATACTTTAGTTTTCTTTTTCGACACCTTTGTGTTTTCTCCTTCGAACGTCGTTTTCTTTCTATAAAGTGCTTCGTATATTTGCCAGGACTGTGGACTTGGATTTTTTTCTGTATTCGTGAATGGGTTACTATTTCACTATTCCATGAAGTTACTGCTCCAAAACATCTTGCTTGGTATGATCCTCTTCTAGCAAAATTTACTTTTCTTCCGCCTATAAATTTGGCGATAATGTTGTTGAATTGCTCCACAGTGTTATTTGTCACATCAATAATAAGACTTTCTGCATTTTCTATTAGAGACAACAACAATTGTTAGATATCATCCCATATTCCACAATCTTGAAGATCGATTACTAAATTTCGATCATTAGTATACTTTTCCGATTTGCAATAGTATGACGAACATTTCTTATGATCACCAAACACATGGTTTGCGGCATTTTTTATGTAAATTTACAGATTTTTTACTTATCATTTTGTGCCGTGTTTTCTTGCTCTTTTCTGTAATTTACTGCTCCAACTATAGCTTTTCTCATGCGTAAAACGTTTGCATAAACCTTTTTCCTTATGTGAACTGGTACAAAGCCTTTAGCGTTATTGGTTTTTTTTCCAAGTGGTTTAATTTTGTTGCAAAAATTGCGATGCAAGTGATTTTTGCACTCTATTTTTTGTACTATGTGGTTGGACCCATATGGCATTTGTTGAATTATTTTTTTCATGATGTTGGGGTCTCCATCACCAACTAGTTTGTTGAATTTCAATCCACGCATTTCCATGCCTCTCGAGAACCCTTCTGCTATAATGTGGGCTTCCATGGCATTAGCACTGTCACGCCCGTTTTTGAAGCACCTGTGCTCAGATGCTTTTATATTTAGTTTTGTAGCTCTAGCACAAATGCAGCAGTATGAGTTTCTCACTCCCAGAAATAAAAGCTTTTTAGTTCGCAGTCCAACAATGCACCCCGCAGCAGATGAGGAGCTAAATCCATTTTGATATGACCTCTTTGCCTAAAAGCCATCTGCAACCACCGTTAGTAAAGGATACCCACCCTCGTCTACGTCACCATTTAAAATGGCTAGCCTTTTTTCTTCTTCACCAGCTGCGATCATTTCTTCTATGGCACATTCTTCATTTGTTAGCGCTAAAGATTGTTCTATATTCATGTAAGTTGAACGATCCATATTTGGCATATTGAATACACCACAAATTTCATTCCATTGTGAATATACATTTCCTGTAAATACTACTCCTTCGACGACAGCAGTATTTACGGACACTTTCAGTTTCGGATCTTCGGAATGTAGATATTCTATTTTCTTGCACATTTTGCACTCGAAAACATATTGGCTTAGAAAACCAATTCGTCGTTCCTTCACAAATTTTAAATCGGAAAATGTGCAGTTGGTGTGTACGCGCTTTATATTTGAAATCTCTGGAAACAAATATTTTATATCAACAATTGTGCGACCTTCGTGAATATGGGTTTCATCAATATGGTTTGTTTGGTTCTATCACCAAATCATCAAGCGTTGTTGATGATGAGGAACTTGCGTTTTCTTCTATATTTGGAGAAAATAATGCATCCCTGGAAGTTTCATGCATTTTTGAAGATGTATCCAAGTTTCATGCAGCAGTATTGATGACATCCATAACCCTACAAATAAAATAATAAATACCTAATAATTTATTTCCCTTTTGCGTATAAGTAAGACACAATGTTTTTAGAGTTCCAGATCAATAGAGCCTCTTTGTTCGTATCAAAATGTAATGATTTATGTCTATTCAATCCCAACTTCCCGTTATGCATGCTATATAATTCAGGCTTCTCACAACATAAACCATTAGGAGGGTTCAGTAGTTAGAGTAACAGGAAAGCGATATTTCTCGTACTTACTTACTACTTAGAGGTGGAACGCGGTGCAACATGAATCTGTCGTTTGATAATAATAATCGGATTTTTTCGTCTAGTAGACGAAAATAAACTACCCTTATTTCCATTTCTTTTACCCATTATTTATCTGTAAGAAAAATAATCATTTTAATTTTAGTAGAAGTTAGGTAATGGTAGCGGATTTTATATAACTCAATTTCTAAATACACAGACCCTATATAGTTGGGTAAGTAAACAGTTTTTTCATCGACATTTAATATAAATTATTTTAGTTGGTTGTGTTTATGAATAGTTTAATAAGTACTCACCGGTGTCCTATAAGCGCTGAAGACATTTCATAGGACGCGTGCAATGGAACGCTACGTCTTGCCTGTGCATACATGCAGATTAGGGGAAGTCCTGTTGCGACCGGCCGCCAGGAATAATAATATTTCATTCGGCTGGTGGTTTTGCCTAAACGGTCCGCGCGAGATACACACACACTTGCTACGCACACTCACACATCCATAGTGCGACGGCTGACCGCAGCGCAGAGTGCAATAGAAACAGTTTTTTAAAATACCTATTGTTGAAATTTCTCAGCGACCGGGTTTCCTCTTAATAGCGGTTGAAAATTTTTTCACAAATTCCGCTAGCCGTGATTGTAATCGTACCATGTTTTCCTGGAGCGACCCCAAATTCTTAATTCTTCCATTCGCGTAGGTAGGTACACACTAAATATTCTCCATCAGTTCCGTCCTGACGTGCGACGTATTTCCTAGCCAAGTGCGACCAGGGGCGCTATTCCCGTTCTTTTTAAGGAAGTTTCCTTACGTTTTTCCTTAGGGTTAAAGACTTCTTGATTAACTGAGGAATTCCGGTGAGACATAGTAAAAAGATCCTAAATAGATTGTCAGGAGATTATTTGAAAACACAAATTGATGAAATATCTTCAAGTGACATAAGATTTTAAACCAAAACTTTAAAAAACAATTACATTATATTATAATTCATTGTAATACATTTTTATTTTATTTTTAAATACCGTAAGTAAGACTTTTAACGAAGAATCAAGTTTTATAAAAAGGAACCTACCTCATTATATAGTAATGACCATTTTTGCCTCTAGTTATAAAAGTGACGTTTGAATTTGCGCTTGACGTGAATTGTCAAAGATGTCAACATCTATATAATGTTTAATAATGTTTACTAGCTAATTATGTTAAAAGTAAATAATAACGTAATTAGTAAAATACTTAATATTGAGTTTTCCACTTATTAAAACATCGCAAATATTGAGTTTTTCTCTTGTTAAAACATCGCAAATATTGACATTTTTGATGAATGTCGCTCGCTGAATTCAACTGACAGCTGTCATCCGAGAGAATCAAAACCGTAGTTAAGTAAGAAGGTTTTAAACCTATGGAAAAAGTTAAGGATTCTTCCTTAAAAAGAACGCGAATAGCGCGGCTGGTATCAAGTAATAGTTGAAGGTTCATGCAAAGGCTCGAAATATTATTACGATTACTTTATTAGCACTTATACTTTTATTTATTTATAAAAAAAAACAGGAACATATATTATGGATACTATTTCAAAGCAAGATTTTAGGTGAAGATTTGTTATAATTTTTGACACGTCAAAGTTTTCTTTATGACTAATTTTTATTTATTCAGTGTTTTGAAATTTTTAAATAAGAGCATTAATAGAAAAAAAATATACGCATTTGAGATTAGTAATACTGAAGTAGCATATTCAGATATGGTCAAGGCCCGACTAGTATCCCTGCAGCTACCCTGAACGATGTGATCCTAAAGGTGACTGAAGGAACTAAATACCTAGGACACATAATCACCATTAATCTGATGGATGATGATGATATTAATAGGCAAAGACGAGCTCTCAACGTAAAATCGAACATGCTCAGCAGAAGATTTCGCTTTTGTAGTTTAGTACCGCTGAGAAAAGGACTCTCTTCCTTGCCTTTTGCGTAACGTTGTGCACGTGCGAACTTAGGGCAAACTATAAAAAAAAAATAGTATGGAAAGATTTCGTGTGCAGTACACTAACGCCTTCCGCATAATGTTTGGCCTCCCTAGATACTGCAGCGCTTCCAGTATTTTTACGGAAGGACGAGTTTTCGGTTTTGCAGCCCTTATAAGATCTGGAGTGGCAGGAATGAGGGAAAGAATAAACAGTTCCGGGAATATCCTCATCATGGAGGCCCGCCTCAGTCCAGCATCCAGCATCGACACATACTGGAGAAAGATATTGGCCCTTCACAATTTAAATACCGCAGCACCTTAAATAATTAATTTAATATTTATCTTATGTGTCATGAACCTTATTATTATTTTTATTTTTTAAACTTTTGTACACATTTTGTATATTTTTATAACTATTGTATGTATATTTTGTATGGAATGTGTGGGACTGCACTAACCTCCCCACGTATGGGAATAAACATGTATTATTATTACATAATATTACTATTTGATATAACTTACAGTGGCGTGCATTGCTCCTTGACCAAGGGTAGGCTGTGATTTTTTAGATGTTGATAGTCTGCTTCATCACGAAAACCCGAATGTCTTATAATTGTAACTGCTCTTTAGCGGCTTTACGGTCAGCTTTTATTTGAACAAATGATTATTTCTGGTTTTGTTTTTTCCCTGTGATTTCCATCTTGTTTGATAAAATGAATTTTATAGCAGTTTTTGTTTTGAAGTTATATGAACTACGGGTAACCAGGTACATTTTAATGGGTCTTTAAAAGTTTTTAAATTTAAAAAAATCATTTTAAAATGGAATTCCACCATGAAATGACAGTTTCAAAATTAGAAATACGTAATAATAGGGTTTACCATAAATAATAGTTCTAAACAAACAAAGTTCTATACTAAAATGAATATTAATGTTGCAAATGATAGTGACATCATGTGTAAGATGTAAGATATTATTATTACAAACACTTTTCGAATTTTATGCCTAATTTGTTAATCTTTCGACTGATTGGAAACATTATCTAAAACTTAAAATTTTTAAGACATATTTATATTTTTGCTAAATAAAGTAATAATTCTTAAGAATGTCTGTGGTTCATTTTATTATTATGTATTTGTGTATTAATTTTATGTACATTTATTATTTATAATCTGATAAATATATATTCGTATGTACACATAAATGATTGTGTATAAGTGCAATGAAAATATATTCTAAAAATATTAGGTAATCAGTGCATTTATAAAAAATCAGACTTTAGTTTGATTGTTGTAGTTAGTCGGTTGCCAATTTACTATGAGTTTTAATCCTGCACATGCTGTCGATTCGACAAAATTGGTTGACAAAAATAAATGTTCGCACACAAACGTTAACTCAAACATTATTAAGAGGAAACCCGGCGGCGTTTTTTCCATACAAACGTATTCCCCATTTATCTCTCTGGATTTTGACACTAGGGCAAATATTTTTTAACATAATATAGATATCGACAACTAGCGTGTCGGTACGTTTTGATTTTTTTGATAAGTTACTTCTTATAGGAGTTATAACCATTCAAAAATCGTTAAAATTGCCTGGTTTGAACGCCATCAATAGACGATCAGTATACAAACTAAGCAATGTATTTTTTTAAAAAAGCAAAACGTACCGACATAGAATATTCTCTTCTAATACATTTAGCAAAAAAAATCTTAAAAATCGGTCCAGTTTTGGAGAAGAAAAATGGGGAATACAAAACCTCGATTTTGAAGATTTTATTTAGGTATTATCAGCCCGACGCGCAGTTGTCCCTTTCGCTCAGTATCCGGGGGGGCGAGGGTTTTGATAAATACGTATACAGTCAGCGAAGTGATGTGGCGTTGTTGAAAATTATATCGATACCTTAGTGTTGTCTTTCCCGAGTTATCGATATATATATATATATATATATATATATTTTTCTGTTTAGTGACTTATCTCGAGTGTGCCAATACTTACCGAGCTTAGTTATTTACAATAGTGCAAAATTTAATTTGTTTACGTCAAATAGTCTTTGAAAAAGAAACACCTGTTACGGACAAACCGACACCTCAATTTTAGCGACTCTCAATTGAAAATTTTGAAACAAAAAAGATACGGTCACATCTAGGAATTGAACCCAGGATCTTGGCCTTGACGGGTGATACTCTACAACTAAGCTAATGGGACCCCACCCCTTCGGTCATATTTAACTGTATCATACTTCGACTAAGAACTGCGAACATTATCTTCATTTTCTTAACCCTTTTTTTATTTTCTTTATGTGTGATTGCAAGATTCATCTCGATCTAAATGCTGCCTAGATAATATCTTGGATAAATGTATCCATTTATATTTAATGTGGTACATTCTGCAAGTCTAGGATGAATATTGACCGGCAAGGCGTCCTAGAGGTGACCGTACTTTTTTTCTGATTTTTCTGAGTCGCTTACTATCCTTCAGTGATTACCAGCAATTTTAAAAATTAATTTTGAAGCTGTAATTTAATCATTAAAATATATTGTACCGTTATGGTAAATAATATTTTTTTGTTTGTAAACGTTTTATTGTACAAAATTTGAACTGTTCTACATCTAGACAATAAAATTAAAACAATTTATAGTTTAGACCTTTCTCTCGCCGGTAAATTTCTTGGTATGCGACCGTCAATTATTTCTAGTAAAAGGCATTGGTGGTAGAAGTTTTCTGACAGTGGTGCGATTTTTTGCCAGATCGAATCGTCCCTCTCAATTTTTTCATACAGCAAACCTTTAGGACTCCACAAAACAAAATAACAGTAATTACGACGAGCAATATGTAACTAGCCTTGAACTTGGTAGAAGTAATTGTGATTCCGTTTTAATGTTAAAGCATTGTCTTCAACTTTACAGTAATCAATTTTCTTTTGTTCAATTCCCTCTTTTGGTGACATATTTGCTATACTATAAGGTCATTTAACTTCAATTATAGAATCCTTACCGATAAGGCCATCCAGACTCTTTCAGAAATTCTTCTTTTTTCGTTTCAAGCAATTCAGGTGGCATATCTGGTTCTAATTCCGATTGACGAATAATTTTTATTGGGCCCTGTAACTTTTTCTCTTTTCTGTCGTGTTTTCTTTATACTTTAGTTTTCTTTTTCGACACCTTTGTGTTTTCTCCTTCGAACGTCGTTTTCTTTCTATAAAGTGCTTCGTATATTTGCCAGGACTGTGGACTTGGATTTTTTTCTGTATTCGTGAATGGGTTACTATTTCACTATTCCATGAAGTTACTGCTCCAAAACATCTTGCTTGGTATGATCCTCTTCTAGCAAAATTTACTTTTCTTCCGCCTATAAATTTGGCGATAATGTTGTTGAATTGCTCCACAGTGTTATTTGTCACATCAATAATAAGACTTTCTGCATTTTCTATTAGAGACAACAACAATTGTTAGATATCATCCCATATTCCACAATCTTGAAGATCGATTACTAAATTTCGATCATTAGTATACTTTTCCGATTTGCAATAGTATGACGAACATTTCTTATGATCACCAAACACATGGTTTGCGGCATTTTTTATGTAAATTTACAGATTTTTTACTTATCATTTTGTGCCGTGTTTTCTTGCTCTTTTCTGTAATTTACTGCTCCAACTATAGCTTTTCTCATGCGTAAAACGTTTGCATAAACCTTTTTCCTTATGTGAACTGGTACAAAGCCTTTAGCGTTATTGGTTTTTTTTCCAAGTGGTTTAATTTTGTTGCAAAAATTGCGATGCAAGTGATTTTTGCACTCTATTTTTTGTACTATGTGGTTGGACCCATATGGCATTTGTTGAATTATTTTTTTCATGATGCTGGGGTCTCCATCACCAACTAGTTTGTTGAATTTCAATCCACGCATTTCCATGCCTCTCGAGAACCCTTCTGCTATAATGTGGGCTTCCATGGCATTAGCACTGTCACGCCCGTTTTTGAAGCACCTGTGCTCAGATGCTTTTATATTTAGTTTTGTAGCTCTAGCACAAATGCAGCAGTATGAGTTTCTCACTCCCAGAAATAAAAGCTTTTTAGTTCGCAGTCCAACAATGCACCCCGCAGCAGATGAGGAGCTAAATCCACTTTGATATGACCTCTTTGCCTAAAAGCCATCTGCAACCACCGTTAGTAAAGGATACCCACCCTCGTCTACGTCACCATTTAAAATGGCTAGCCTTTTTTCTTCTTCACCAGCTGCGATCATTTCTTCTATGGCACATTCTTCATTTGTTAGCGCTAAAGATTGTTCTATATTCATGTAAGTTGAACGATCCATATTTGGCATATTGAATACACCACAAATTTCATTCCATTGTGAATATACATTTCCTGTAAATACTACTCCTTCGACGACAGCAGTATTTACGGACACTTTCAGTTTCGGATCTTCGGAATGTACATATTCTATTTTCTTGCACATTTTGCACTCGAAAACATATTGGCTTAGAAAACCAATTCGTCGTTCCTTCACAAATTTTAAATCGGAAAATGTGCAGTTGGTGTGTACGCGCTTTATATTTGAAATCTCTGGAAACAAATATTTTATATCAACAATTGTGCGACCTTCGTGAATATGGGTTTCATCAATATGGTTTGGTTCTATCACCAAATCATCAAGCGTTGTTGATGATGAGGAACTTGCGTTTTCTTCTATATTTGGAGAAAATAATGCATCCCTGGAAGTTTCATGCATTTTTGAAGATGTATCCAAGTTTCATGCAGCAGTATTGATGACATCCATAACCCTACAAATAAAATAATAAATACCTAATTATTTATTTCCCTTTTGCGTATAAGTAAGACACAATGTTTTTAGAGTTCCGTACACAAAGGGATCAATAGAGCCTCTTTGTCAAAATGTAATGATTTATGTCTATTCAATCCCAACTTCCCGTTATGCATGCTACATAATTCAGGCTTCTCATAACATAAATCATTAGGAGGGTTCAGTAGTTAGAGTAACAGGAAAGCGATATTTCTCGTACTTACTTAGAGGTGGAACGCGGTGCAACATGAATCTGTCGTTTGATAATAATAATCGGATTTTTTCGTCTAGTAGACGAAAATAAACGACCCTTAATTCCATTTCTTTTACCCATTATTTACCCATATCTGTAAGAAAAATAATCATTTTAATTTTAGTAGAAGTTAGGTAATGGTAGCGGATTTTATATAACTCAATTTCTAAATACACAGACCCTATATAGTTGGGTAAGTAAACAGTTTTTTCATCGACATTTAATATAAATTATTTTAGTTGGTTGTGTTTATGAATAGTTTAATAAGTACTCACCGGTGTCCTATAAGCGCTGAAGACATTTCATAGGACGCGTGCAATGGAACGCTACGTCTTGCCTGTGCATACATGCAGATTAGGGGAAGTCCTGTTGCGACCGGCCGCCAGGAATAATAATATTTCATTCGGCTGGTGGTTTTGCCTAAACGGTCCGCGCGAGATACACACACACTTGCTACGCACACTCACACATCCATAGTGCGACGGCTGACCGCAGCGCAGAGTGCAATAGAAACAGTTTTTTAAAATACCTATTGTTGAAATTTCTCAGCGACCGGGTTTCCTCTTAAAACAAACAAAAAAATAATTCTATCTATATCTGATATGTATTTATGTAAAATTAATTCTCTTCTATTATTTTTGTGATGTTGACTAACTAATTTACCTACTCCCATTCTTCCTTGTTGTGGTACATGTATTACGCTTGTAAAAATCCCACGGGTGTATAATAAATAAATCTGTTTGAGATGTATAAAGGAGAGGTGATTTCTTCTCCCTCATCTCTTATCTATATCCGTATCTACTGTTGCTTCCGATCCAGTCCCGTAAAAAAGAATCAGTTTTTGACACAAAGTAATATTGTTTCAACGAAATTTCACTACAAATGAAATTTTTCCAAAAATGATTTCGGTATTGGAAAAAACAATCCGCCAATTATTTAAAAGTAAGTACTGTTCGCCTTATACGTTTTAGCCAAACCAATTATTTCAATATTTTTCATAACTTACTAATGAACGAGGTATTAAATATCCGTCGGTAGGTACTTAGTTTCTTTTACATCGTGAATCTCATTTTTTTTGCAATTCATTGTATTATTTGTGGACCTTGAACTCTGAGACTGGAGGCAAGGTGTACGTTTCTACTTATCTGTTTTTACCTAGGTTTAAAAATAGATTTTAATAAAGAAAAAAAACACAAAGGTGATGCCAATAATTACGCACCTCGTAACTAGCTTCGCTACTTTATGAATAAGGCGGTTGCCTTGACATTAAGAAGCAGTGATTATGTGATCAACGCAAAGTCGAAGTTTTTTCTCGAACCGTACGTTCAATATTAATTAAATTATGTCGGGCGAGGGGCGCACAGGTCAACCTAGTGCCCGGTCGCCTCTGACTGACAAAATGACTGTCACAATAATAAAAAATAGATTGGCATCATAAACCCCGACTGACAAAATTACTATCATAACAAAAAATAAAGTGACAGCCCAAACTCAAGGTGCGACAGTGCGCTACAATGGAGATAATTTGGTCCACCGACCCTTAGTCTGAACTAGGAAATCTCTTCTCCAGGAATGGAGAGGGTTTAAAAAAAACGTAGAAGCCCCTCTTTCTTTTTTTTTTAGAAAGCGTCTTATCTGGATGTATACCTACGTACATAAGTGATTAAAAAGTGTTTACTAGCCAGGTGAGATTTGTTACGAGTCAGAATATCGCAAGAGTCACAGCAGCTCCCTACTAAGCGGAGTCAATGAGACCATGACATCCCCAATTGGGATATGGTGTGAGCTTGAAGGATAAGGGTAGGGAAAGGAGATGTGGGAGAGGAAGGTGGGGAAGTACTTGGATCTTAAGATCTGGTCACCAAACACGGCTAAATTCATTTCAAGTAACATTTCGATTCCGAATGGTGGTCTTTCACCATGATGATACTGAGAGTATCCACCACTCTGTAACGTGTCGCAAGTATACTATATACTATTTTATATTAGCTAAATGTGAAATAACACAATTTAATTATATAAAATGTAATTCGCACTCTAGTATTCGAACCCGCGACCTCCGAATTTGTAATATTCGGATTCGGAAGCCGTCGTTGTTTTCATGTTATTATTTCAATGCTGCATATTAATAATAAAAGGCTGCAAGACTTCCTGTTTCTCTCTGATATATGTATGTCCAGGGCTTGTTAAATCTTTACTCCGTTTTCTTAAAATATATTTTTAAATCAAACTGAAAGTGACCAGAGGCAGCTGATGTTACTCTAAGAAACAGTTGATAAAAAGGGGGAATGATGCCGACAGTTAAGAGGAACGGCTGCGCGGCCTATTTCATGCAAAACTTAATTTTGGATTTGAGGCCAAAATACTCAAATATAAATTAAATACATCAAAAAGTGTAGTAAATATCTAGTACGGATTAGAAATAATTTGTTTATTTTTGTTTTACATTATGAAATATAGGCTAGTAAACAATTATTTTTGATTTTAAAAAAGTTTTACCCCGTTTGCTTTGAAAATATAATGAATATAAAAAAAATATATATTAAAAAAAAATGCATTATGGTGGACTTTAAATTAAATTAAAAACGACCAATTTACGTTGGAACACAAAATTGCAGTGCATAATTTAAAACATCTACACGAAAAAAGTTTTTTTTTTAATATGTTTTGTTTTTATATTTTTATTTACGAAATCATATTTACATAGAAAAAATGATATTTAAAAAAAAAAATACAGTAAACCCGCAAATAATTTTCTAAGTTGCCTCTAAAATTATGAAAATGGCTTTTTTCCATGGCATACGAGTATACTTCATAATTTAAAACAAAAATAAATAACATACTTCTCATGCGCACTAGACATTTACTAAACCTTTAATTTAAAAAAAAAAACGTATCATTTAGTTGGATGGGTATTTTGGCCTCAAATCCAAAATTAAGTTATGCCATGGCGTAGAATTATTATGATTGCGTTCAAAAATAATTTTTGTACAGACGATATTTCTTAGTGGACCATTTAATAATATTCGCGTTCTATAGTAAACGCTTTGTTTGAGAACAAAAATATTTTGTAGGAACATTGTATTGGTGAATTTATTGTTTTAAAATAAAATTTACATAAAATTTTTGCGTAATTTTGGCGAAACACACCCATTCCATGTCTTACAATTTATTTATAGGCAATTTTGAAGCAAGTCTAAATATTGTTTTTTTTTTCGTGTAACTTATTGGTACGTATAAACCTCATTGTAATATTTAATCATTGAAGATAAAATTAATAAGAGGTCCTGGATTCGAGTCTTAGGTGCGACCGTTAAATTCGTATTTTCTATGTCTTTTCTGTTCCGTATTTCATTTGAGATTTGTTATTATTATCTTCAGTGATTAAATATTATTTGTTTATCTATTCATTTTCGGGAAACCAACCGTTCAGATTTTATCATTGTGTACGTGTAGTATACCAAAAATAAAACCAATCGTGGATTTCCTCCTTTTCACTTTACCTTAAATAAGACAAGATATATTATAAAAACGGAAGAAATTCTAACCAAATTATATAAAACATAAAATCACTCCTGGCAAAAGTATAAGAGAAATATTATATTATGGAATTCTTATTTGGGTGAAAATTGAAGATGTCTGCATATTAAGATAAGATATTATGCCTTATAAGCGAGGATTATGATTTCTTTTGATTCTGTGATGTCTCAGGGCACAGGCTTAATTAACCCTAGTTAATAATATTGATTGGTTATCAGTCATCACTGTTATCATTTGTCGGAAATACATTTTATCACCCCTATTTCTACGCCTGTATGAATCTGGTTTTTCGTTGTATATTTTATACCGAACAAATATTTCTCGAGTCAAGTTTTTTTTCATGTAACACGGGACATGCTTGCTGAATTAGAATTTATTGTTAATTTGCGGAATGTACTTTTAGCGTAAATATCTTTCTATCGGTTTGAAACGAAACATTTCTGATTATTATGAATAATTACATTAAATTAATTTGTTATTTTTTTTTAAAATAGGAAAGACTTAAAGAAATTTTATCATTAGAGTTAAAGAGCTCCTAAGGTGTTTGAGTAATAATAATAATTCCGAATTTGCCAACCATATTTAGGAAACAAATCATTATTGTAACATAAATAAATATTTTTTTTTTTTACATACAACTGATTTACAATATAACTTTTTTTTAAATAGTTATCTCTTAAGTTTATTTTCACATTAATCTGTATTTATATTAATATACATTTTAATAGTAATAACTATTATTATTTTATTTTTTATGTCTTGCTATTTTCTTGATTTTATTTATATTAATAATAAAAATATATATTTTTTTTAAATTTCCAATACAATTTTTCTATATAATGTTTTATAATGATTTTTTTTTCCAATTATTTTAACATTTTTAATTAATTACCTACCTACTTCATCACTTATTTCAAATTTTTGTTTGTAATTTGTTCTATTTGCTTATTATTTGTCCATACTTGTCATTATTTTTAGCATATCGATTATCTTTATGAGAGGTTCTTTGCTTCTGTAGATATTCATGTTTTGTTTTATTTGGAAAACCAATAGTTTATAATAATTATTATGTATGGTAAATATATGTCAAATATGAACTAATGATAGGTTTTCACTTGAGTATATATTTAAAAAAATAGTGGTTTAAACAAAGTAATTCTTATTAATTTATTATTTAAATTATAATATCAACGGCCTTTAGCCTTGGTGCGTGTATTGTGTGGACGTCTAAGAGTAATTATTACTTTAAAAAAATATATTATGTTCATGATTAATTTTCAGAACTCCATTTAATTTTTTTTATTTATTTATTAATCCGTTATTATTCAACTGTTTTGTTAGGTATTTATTATTACGCGTGACAGCTGTTTGGCTTCCCTTCATTATAAGTACCTACATAGAAATAATATAAATAGATCTTCTGTAAGTGCCTTCTCCACAGTATGATAATGCCTTCTGTAGGCGAAACATCTGTCACGCGTAACAATAAATACCCAGCAGAACTTTTTTGTTCGATAATAATAGTTTATAAAAAAAAGATTAAAACTTTAGTTATACTATTATAACATTTCCGAAGAATGTAATATTCTGCCATCGCATCGTTTCGAAATGCGGTTTCGGTAATATAACTCTAATTCTATTGCGTTAGCATTTATCTACGAGCCGATGAGTTTATGGCTTATGACTACGGTGGTAGTTAACATTTAGCCGGTCCGGGTTTCACCAGAGGAGCGTGCCATCTTCTGATGCCAAAACTGCTGTAAAATGCCACTTATTTTGCGGCTGTGCGTTCATCGTTTGCCGTTAATGATGACTTGATGATTGTAATTTATAATAGTGACGATGCTCTGCGATTAAACAGGGTGAGACAATTTTTTTATAATTGAATACACCACCATCTTGCGGATTATGTCGCCTCGGATTTGACAAAACGTTTCCTTATCTGACGTTTTTTTTTATAATCGCCTAAAGCAGATGTTAATTGTTATGATGATTAATTCGTAGAACTCCATTTTTTAAATAATATAAAATAAATCTAATTTAATAAATAATAGTAATTATTTCATAAACGGGGTAGTCACGAATAGCGATTTATCAGGGTATTCACGTCATTACAAAAAAATTATCACAAACCTGCCACCATTAGAAAATCATTAATTTTGAGAAAACTTTTAAATCGTTAATTTAATGTTTTAAAATTCATACAAATTAAAAAAAGGCTAGGTGTAAATAGAAGCGTATAAATAAGTCATCTCCATTTGGCTTTACCACAGTTCGATAATAGCTTTGATCGCCGAAACAGCTGTCACAATAACAATAATACTAAAATACCAGCAGAACTTAACAATAAATTTGTTAAATTTGATTTCTTTTGAATGAAAAAAAGGAGATATTTAGTTTTCTGCAGCAGCAAAAATTGTCGATTGGCGAACTCTCACACCCTTTTCTTTCTAGTATTTCTTGGTCAAGCTATTTAGCTCTCAACTTAATTTCTATCATGAGCTATATAGTTTAGAAATATTCATTTAATTGCTCAAATATGATTCTTTCTTACAAGATTATTTCATATTTTCCAACTGTTCAAATGGTGTTTAAAATCGGGCGCTGATGAGTAATTTCTATTAGTATTTCTAAAAATATTATATATTTGTAGTAATATTTTTCTACTGCTACCGTGGTTTTCTACTGCTAGCACCCACACAGAGTGTCATGCCAGATACATACTGTTTACAAGATATCCCCAGCAATGTTGGGAGATGTAGAGCCAGAGAACCCATGTCGTAACCCAATAGAACAACGTTTTTAGGCGGGTTGAACAAAGGGTTCAAGGAAGGGATTAAACGAAGGAGGAAAGGCGAATGCCGGGAATTC
Organism: Halesus radiatus; assembly: GCA_022606495.2. Lineage (NCBI taxonomy): Eukaryota > Metazoa > Arthropoda > Insecta > Trichoptera > Limnephilidae > Halesus > Halesus radiatus. The sequence goes on along the minus strand of JAHDVE020000306.1, from coordinate 55,046 downwards.
ATTCTACAAACGGGTCGTTTGCTAAAGGCGCTTTGCGGGAAAATGACTCGTTCTCACACTCATGAAAGTAAATTAATATGATATTGTGTAGATTAATTAAATGTAGGAGTTCAGAACAATCAAAGTCGTTTATTTTTCGTCTGTTGAAATATTAAAAAATTTGACTATTGAATTATGTTCTATCAGGCTTCTAAATAGGAATATGTACAACCATTTTAGGACTTGTAACGATTCAAAGTTTTGAATTGTTCTTAATGTAAACCCTAATGTCTTCATACCCTCATTTGAATATGGGCCTTGAAATTTAGTTTCTCATTCATTATTATGCCTAGATAATATTAAAACGTTTAGATTTGCTATAAGGGAGTTAAACTATTATTAATCATTTTGTTGTAAATTTGTCATTTTCACTTGTACTTCTATAGTTTATTGAAAATAATAACACTGTCAACGGGGAATAAGGAGAAAAATCGCTCAAATTCGATAACTGTTGTTCTCTCATATTACCGACAAAGCCTCGAACCTATCCGTCTATGCGCATTCAGGGGATCAATGCTGCTTCCATCGTAATCCTGTAAATCTCCCAATGCAAACGTTGTAACCATGTATCAGATAGGTCAATATGTCTGTTAAACAAATTAAATTAATTTGTATAATTAATGTGGTGTATTTTTAATTATATAATTAATAATGACGCCACAAAGTTATTAATCATTTAAAGAAATTATAAATTAATTATTCGTCGTCGCACCATTTTTTTATTTGTATTTCCAGTATTTGTATTTTATTTGTACAGTATTTGATATGTCAATCCATGCTACCGGAGACGGCAGGGATGTGCTGCTGAAACCTAAATAATCTAGTACCAGCTCACCTGAGCATGGAGCTGCAGTCACAAATATTTTCAAAATGGAAAACACGAGTAGGTACCTACTTAAGAACTTTATGATTTAGATATATTTTGAAAATAAACGTTTGAAATGAAATAAAATATTCAAATGATGGTTTTTTTATTTGGAGATAGCTACTTTCGCTGTCCAATCAATTATTGTACCCGAGCAAGGCCGGGTACACATCAGCTAATAGAGTTTTAATCTTATAATTTATTACGTAATGTTTAAATACATATTGCTTTATTTTATACATTGAGTCATTAAATATCTCATACATCATGAGTTTGGCTGCAAGAGGCTATCCCCGTTGTTGTAAAGTTCACACTCGTTGTATATCCCATTTCTTTACTAGTCTAGACCTAGACTGTTTTAATGCCTTTTACCTTTAGTATGAAAGGAGGACATTATGAAAGTAAAACGCAACCTTTTATAATGTCCCGATCATAAACCCCGCAGTTCTTATGCCACGAAATATTGCAATTCTGTATCACACGTGAGTCTTAACTATTCAAGTATCGGTCTTTGTTTTTGTTTTTCGTATGTTATTATTTATTAACGTTCCTTATGACTGATTTTAAATTTTTATAGCACCCATAAAAAAATTAAATAATAGAGCTTACATGGTTCGGAACGTGTAGTGCAGATGAAACAATGCCTCAGAAGGATGTTTCACGCGAGAGTGGATGACGGAAGAAGTCGGGGTCGCTTGACGAAGACATGGCACAATCGAGTAAATCAAAAGCTTGATTCGGGACATGTCAAGAGTCGAAATATCTTCAGTTTGAGTGTTTATGAGATTGAATTTTGTCGAAGGAAGAAACGTTTGCCAAGATAAAGTTGTGCGACGGTTCATCCTCGTGATGGTTAGTTAGCTAGTTAGCAGTAGCGTGCTGTCCATAAAGGCTGAAAAGCTGTGCCTCCCCAAAGGAGAAGGAACCATTAAAAAAAATAATATATGATAGACAAAAAACACGACAAATTTCTGGTAAAAAAATATTTTATTCTGAAAGTTAGTGAACCTTTTTATGTCACAATCGTTCAAATTCAATAAATTATTTCTCTTTGACGATTTTATACTTTTTGGTTGCAACCTAACTTTTGCTATACATTTGACATCCACGATCTAATTATTTTGACGGGATACACGTAAAGGCATGTAGCCACACACTGCACTAAAGATGTGCAATATACCACTTTTATTGCTAGTAATCTCCGTACCCGCTAGTACCTGAATTTGTAAAACCGCACACAGCCTACCTTTCTGCATAGAGTAATGCACGCCGTTGCTAGTTAATAAGCTTTTCTCCACCCAGACTTCCAGTTTGTTCCTGTGTAATGATTTCATAGTATTTCTGCGCTGCACAGAAATGGGAAAATCAATTACCACCAGCCTATTATTTTTGGATTTTTCTCGATGAGTTAGATTCCATTGTGCTTTTTAAATTTTTAAATAGACTGTTGTAATTTGCGCTTTAGCAAACATTGGGTGTTGAACGGTCGATTTTTATTTGGCTCACGATAGCCATTGTGTGGTGAAGCAAGTTTTAAAGGTAAATAACGTCGCAGAGGCAGTGACTGGTAGTGGCTGGTGGCTGGTGGCTGGTGGCTAGAAGGGAGGGAACCTACCGTATTCGAGGTAGAAATTTAATCCGGAACAGTTCAGTGAGTCGGCATAAAGGAGCGATTAATTCTCCCGCCAACCCCTTCTGCCCTCCTGATCTCCTGTTCCCCTGTTCCTATTCGGCTCTTTGTAAGGAATCTATTATCCCGCTCTTTATCTTCGCCAAATGCCGCCCAAAGTGCCGCCTCCCGGTGATTTAGATCGAGCAAGGTGGTCATTGGAATTCGCAATGACCCCGTATCAAATAGATCTGATTGGTTTGGTTACGTACTATGCTGCTGTTTTATTAGACGTCAATATCATTACTCGTATACAGTCAAAGTGAAGGTTGATTAATTAATTAATTAAACAGGTTGGATTAAGTTTTAATATTTAACCATTGAAGAAGATAATATTAACAAATCTCAATGAAACGTGAAACAGAAAAAAACACAGAAAAAGAGTAACGGTCGCAAATGGAACACCAACCCAGATTCTCCATCTTACCGGGATAACACTCTTCAATTGAACCATTGAGACCTAATTATTTTCCGTCATTTTTATCGATCTCATATTTCAATTTAAAAATTATTGTTATTAATTATCCTTAATTAATTGAAAGAATTAGAATTAGAATAGCTCAATTGGAGAGTGTTGTCCCGGTAAGACAGAGGATCTGTTTTCACGTCCCAGTTGCGACCGTTACCTTTTTATTTTCTTTTTCATATTTCTTTCAGATTTGTTTACGTTATATTCTTCAATTACTTAATATTGCAATGAGGTTTAGATGCTTCAATTAGTTATTCCGATAAATTGAATTACAGTACTGTATTTTTTTAATCATTTAATCAATGATAATATTGCGACGCTGGGCTTTATTAATTAATGGTTAGATTATAGTTAATTATACAAATCCCGCTGTGTTAATCGGTTTTGTTTTTTTTTTATTAATTACTTAACGACGATTCAATCAACCCGACCAAAGAATGTTTATTAAATACCGTGCATAACTACAGTCGTATATTAGATATATTTTCCGTTAACTCAAAATTTCTCACTTCTATCCCTCCGTCCTTTGACGATCTGTCTCTTCCTTTTTTGTATGTTGTCCCATTTTGTTATTTTTTTAAAAATAATTCATACATAAACATTTGTTGCATGAAATGCTTTGACTGTCCAACTAGGAGCATATGCATATAAGCATCTCTCTGTCTCAATAATCCATTGTTTCATTTTATTATATCATATTTAGTATTATGTCTCAGCTTTTATATATATGTGCTCACTCGTATATTTTTGTTTAGTATACAAATTTTATCACGACGAAGCTTAGGTTAAGCCTAACCGATTGATGAAATATTTAAATTATTTTTTTTTAAAGAAAGACAAATATTCCTCTGGGTTACGAATAACCTGACAATATTTGAAAATCTCCTACTACCATCACAGTGGGTGGAAGAAGTTGCTTGTGTCGTAATGGGGCACTTAGCCAGCCGAGGAATTGAACTCACGTCGCCTATTCCAACTCAGCCACTGACCAGTCAATTCAATTAGTGGTTTAAAAGAAAGTGTTTGTTTTATTAAATAAAAAACCTATTTAACACATGTATACAAAACAACAGATTAATTTATTTAGTTCTGCAGTGGGAGATACTTTCGTTTTCTCCCTGGTATAAATAATGCCACCTTTCAGAACCGAGACATTGCTTAAATTTTCTTGTTCTATGTTCAGTAACTGGATCTGATTTTTTAGGTAATTCCAAACCTCTTTCCTCCCCCATCACCCCCATATTTCCCCTCCTTCACCGTTTCCCTCTTTATCGCAACATTTCCCAATTGGTAATACAATAGTACAAATTTACCTGGAAAGTGTAGTGAATTTCTTGTATTACCCCTATTTTAATTTTAAAACTTCTAATTTACGTTAGAAAACAATTTGTATTTAATCATTGAAGAAATAATATTTCCAAATCTCAATGAAACGTCAAACAAAAAAAGACACAGAAAATAAATAAAAGGTAACGGTCCAAACTGGGACTCGAATCCAGATCTTGTAGTCTTACTGGGACTGGCGTCTCTACCAATTGAGCTATTGAGAACTAATTATTTTATTTCATTTCGTATTTCAATTTATGAATTGTCGTCATTATCCTTAATTAATTTCAATTAACGTTTTTGGCTGATATCTTCTGTGTGATTAAATATTACAATGAGGATTACAAGCTTCAATAAATTGACTACAACGAGGTGTAGTAAATCTATTAAAGCCTACCATTAAATTGCCAGGGTTCTCTCTCTCTCTGAAGACGCGGACCTCGTTAAACCGCATATGATCCATGAAAGGATTCTAAACTTTGTGAATGTAAACATATTCAAACAGCAGATCGCATCGTAGAAGAATGTCCCCTTTATCAGTTTACCGATGGTACATCTGTGCTGAACCAAGTGACTCCCGATGCCGTTGACTGACTGAATAACCTCAGCATCCCAATATGATCCACCTACCAACTTTCCTCCACCATACGAAGAAGAAGAAAATGAATTGACTGTTTGCGTATTTATTTCACGCTGGCTTTCAAAAGCTACTAGCAGAAGCTTTATCTAGTGATTCCTATTTCAATGCTCCATATTATTCAATCTTAAGTCTAGGTGGCTCGGCCCGGGTACTGTGTAGTTTCCACATACTGGGTGTAAGTATCCCGACCGTTAGTATAACCCAGTACCCAATGTTTCTAAAGTCTAGGTGGCTCGGCCCTGGCACTGTGTAGTTTGCACATACTGGGTGTTAGTATCCCGACCGACAGTTTAACCTAGTACTCAATATTTCACAAATATAAATATGTACGAACCTCCTGAAAAACAATATGAATAGTATAAAGGAACATATTGTGCAATTGTGAAGAAAAAAATATAACGTTAGAAATCTTTCGTGGAAGTTAGTACTGCCAGGTATCAGTTTGGGAAACACCGATCTACCTTACTGTATGTTTCTGTGACCCTTGTTTGGTGTATTTTTCTTTATTATTTTATTTTCTCGAATCCGGCCTTTTGGGAAGTATCAAAGGAAAATCCATATGTGTATGTACGTATTTATACGTAATCATAATTATTCGTTACCCCATTCAACATTCATGTTAATGCAAAAAAAAAACTGTATTCATTTTTAATGCATGTTTTATTTGTTTGTTTCAGGTATGTGGAATTAAATTGCTTTGGAAATAAGTGAATACATGCTGAACAATGCCAGGTATTATTTAATTTAGTTTTATAACTAAGCGATATCAATAATTACGTATAAGTGTTCAATAGTCTTCTTGCAGATACCCCACATATTACATTTTTTTCTCATTACACACCACTCCTATTTACATTTTGTGAGGAAACTGTTTCAAAATTTTACTTTTTAAAGGTAGGCAGTACTTAAGAACTGAAGTAACAGGGAATAGTATCTCCTTCCGTGGGAGGGAGATAATGTCTTTCTCTGGTCGTAATATAGACACTTGCTGACTATTTTTATCGAAATTCTAAGATGTCATTAATAATATTTATTTCCACCGGTAAAATACTACAATATTAGTTATTTATTCCATGTAGTAAAAATACTTGGTGTTGAATTTGTCTCATTAGGTAATATTTATTCGTTTTTCGGTGTCTGTATCTGTAAATTCACTTTCGTCACATAATGATAAAAATCTAAACATCCAAACTTATCATATTATTTATTTTAATGGTAATCGAACCCGAAACTTTAGGTCTGAAATATGTCCAGTCGCTTTGATTGTGTTGCTCATAAATTCAGTATGAGAACTTACACAAAGTACATAATTTTTTTAAATAATTTCTTCAAAAGATTGGTATTCACTTTGTGGCGTCATTATTAATAATTTGACTTAAAAATTACTTTGTAATCACCACTTTATTAATATATGTATATCAACATGTTTCGAAAGCAAAATAGAATGTATTCTGTATATTCCTGATGAGGAAAGCGAAGCTTTCGAAACATGTTGATATGTATATATTAATAAAATAGTGATTACAAAGTAATTTTTAATTAATTAATTTATACATTAAATTTGACTTTTATATATATATATATATATATATATATATCTATAGTTAGTTTATGGCGTACTTTCTATCTACAAGTACACAAAAAAACACGTCAAATAATACAGCATCGTAGGTAAATATATATTAATATTCATTTTCAGGTAATTCTGTTTTACCAAACATTTCAGAATTCGTTAATTTACGTATTTTCAGAACATTTGAATTTTAACACCCTTTAGAATTTCCTAAAATACTGTCTTTTAAATTTCTAGGAAAAACTGTTTTTTTTTTTTTAAACTTTTGTTTCTATAATTCATCTTTGAATTTATCAGAAATACCAATTTTTCACCTTTCAGATATAATTTTTACTATTTACGTTTTTGTCTTTCTGATTTCATTAAATTTAAAACCCTTTCCATTACCCATACTATTTTTATTTAATTTTAAGTAGCATACTGCAACGTTTTATTGCCATTTACCGGCGTATATAATTAGTTATTCATATGAAAGCGGAAAGGCCGCCCATTCTCCATACATCTTATAACCGGTTCCCAGAGCAGAGTAGCCGACGAGGACATTACAACTTTTCTCATCCGACTGCTTTTCATGAGATGATTTCCAAGGACGTTTACTTTCCACTGTACCGAGATAAAACAACTACTAATATTCAATATTGCTGTTCAATGCGTAATTGCACATTTGATTCGTTTTGCTTTATTGGTATATAAATTTGTATTATTTGATGGGTATTTAATTTTTTACTTGATAATTGTTTTTACTTTTTACAAAATATTTGTTTATCACCCATTCCTATCTTTATGGACCTACCAGTAGAGATTTAAATCAGATGGATCATGCATTCAGAGGACATGGAAGATGTGATAACAATCTGGAACAGCACTTAAATACTAGTGCACATCATGATGTGCTATATGCTCTCCCGTTGTTTCAATTTTGATGTAGATGTATACTGAGGAAGCGAAAAGTAGATTATTTCGATATTTCTTAATGAACACGTGTATAAATAATTCCATTGTGTTATAATCTCGATATGAGAAAGCTGCATCCAGCCAACTACAGGCGCGCTGTATTAACCCATTTAGATTATTATTTTGCCTCCCGCGCTATTGCAGCGATTCGACAATGTTTTCATTTAAAGATCCACCTCCCTCCTGAAACACCTGGCCGCTTGTCGTTATTGTTCCTAGGCGCCCGGGTTTTACTCAACAAGTACAAAAGCTCCGTATTTAATGCGTTTCCTAGCACCTACTCGTATGTATACCATATTATTTATTTTGAGCTAAGAATTACAGCATTTACACGAAAGTAATGAGATTGAGGAACGTATTCGAAGTTTTAAAAATAATGTACAAAACTTGATTATTAATAAATTCTCGAAATAAAATTGCATGAGAAAAGAACAACGGTGAGAAGACTAATATGCATGATACAATATCTTATCTGCGAAATTATGCAACCAAGAACTCGGACACTATTCCATGTGGCAGTCCCCAAGCTGGAACCTACTTTTGATATGAAAATTTAAAAAAAAATTTAACTACACTTTTAAATAATTTCGCAGGTGCCTTCGGTGTGAACAAAATCGTCCTACAAAATAACATCTCTCGGCCATCAGCTATTGGAAAAAGCTTTCCCACACCCACTTGTCCAATGTCCATCCTACGAATTCTCCTTCATCGCACACGTACACCAATTCGTTAACACTTCTCTGAATCTTTGCTTTCTATGCTCGCAGAATAGCAAACAAGTATTTTTGCTGACACCAGGACTTTTCCACTCAGTAGGTACTAGTCAATAATACATACGGCTTGTTCCACAGCTATGTTCCGAGAGTATAACGCCCAACCAATGAATTTGGCAGGAGCTTTTGAGCTTAGTAGTGAAGTTGCCTGACTTTTCTTTTGATTTAGCATTTTTCCAAGACAAACGGTATTTTACGTACTTAAGCTACAACTTTTTTGTAGAATTAACTCAATTTGAGATTAGTATCCCACAAAAGGGAAAGACAAATCTTTTCTACTGTTTTTACAGTCAACTTTTTTCTAAATGTCGTGAAAACCGCTTTTTTTAATTAATGACATGTCACTGTGTCCTGGATAGTTAACTCAACCGTTTGCTCTGAGTCGCAACTCAATGTCGACAGAATGACATTAGTTTGTTTCAAGTCCTTTTGATAAAATACACATTGTTTCAGGAACAGCACTTATTACTTATTGCTTCGTATTGGATTGATCCAATACTCGGGTTAAATGGTTTTACTTTGTTATATTCGAGTGCTTTCATTGCCATTCCAATGTGTGTTACTTTTTTCCAATCAACGTAGATGACCTACTCCAATTTGTGTTGAATTCGCGTGGTTCACAAAAAAACGTCTCTTTTTATTCGGTTTTATAGATCGTGTCTTACTCAAAACTAGAGTTACAAGAATTACGCGTATATTAGAAAGCTCGGGTTAAGTGTTGCTAAATATTATCTATTGATCACAAGCTTAGAATTGATTACACACGAGCAGGTATAATGGTACATTGTGATTTTGCGTGCAGGTACTTTGGCTTATGGCCTCGTGACATTTCGCTGTCTCCGTGTACTGTGTGATACTTAGGCTTACTACAGTATGAACTATAGGTACACAGCAGACACAACCTTTGTAGGCACCTGGCGTGGGAGATATGGAGACTCAACACGTGAGCTATTTAGAGTGGAGATACTAATGGGTTGACAACTTAACATTTGTGTCATTCTAGTTCACGCTAATTTAGTATCGCACGATTGCCAATGAGTGATTATTTCTACATTAATCGTACATTGGTTTGAAAACGCATTAAATTAAGTACAAGTTTGTATGTTTTAAACTTTTTAACAAGGTTTCTCTATTCCTGCCTTTTGCGAGTTTATTTGGAAGGTCCTCCAAAAAACTAGCTTTATATACCTTTGTCACCAATGTATAGCCTAAATGCACGCTAAATACTAGTCTAACATTATTTGCACACCGTTGACATTTTTCGTCTGAACGGGTCATTTTAAAAACTTGATCTTGCACAACAGCTGGGCTTTGGAATGAATTGCGGGTTTACTGCCTCGTATAATAAATATCTTCCACATAACGTCTCCAAATACAAAAGGCCTTGAGTTTAATCGCGGGGCCTCATGTGTATATAAAAAAAATGCATTGAAATATATATTTTTTCTTTGTACCTTAACATTTTATTTTCCCTATTAAAATCAAATTTAAATGTTTGTTTAACCCTGTTTATGTACATATTATATACATCGTGCATGGTACCAATATCTTAAGCTACTTTAGATTTCTTCCTTAGCTTCCAGTACTTCGCATTAAGCGTAATGACGATAATGTCTTTCCGATAGTTTTCAATTACGACATTACGCGTTCCTTCCCATTCTTCTCCCATTAAATACACGTTTCCCATACCTAATGAGAATGTCGGCTTCTTCTCAGTGAACCGAATGGAGAATGGAGCTTATACCATCAAGCTCCGGCCGATTAGGAATCTAGCACCTGCAAAGTTATGTGCATTGTTTGGCCAGTGGTTTGTAGGTAGATTAAATCCATAGTTTACCAAGTGTAAGCTTACCGCTAACCATGTTTAACAGGCCCCTTTCTATTCAGGATGTTTGCTAATATTTAACGTAGGCACAATAATATATTCTACATATAGTTGGTGCGTGGAGCTAACGCTAAACGAAATAAAATCAAAATATCACAACTAGGTTTTGAGTACAAACGGAAAAGATGCATGCAAATAGAGTTATCCTTTTAAACAAATCCCCTTTTGAAACTGAAAAATGTACCTATCGCTAAAACACTACTGACAGCTGGATTTTACGAGGGGTTCTATGACAAATAAAACACACGTATGAATCGGCACACTTTTAAAAAGAGATATATAGTCGCTAAAAGTACGACAAAAAAACTAGCCCGATTACCTAATCTCACCCAATCTGATTAATATTTTTTTACAAAAAAAAAATGATTAGAATAGAAGTTAAATTAGATTAGGGTTTCTAACTAGTTTTTTATTTGCAGTACTCTAATGACTATATCATATCAATTAATATTAACAGGGACGACGGAGCTAGACTTATAATAATTCTTGGTATCCGGTACTTGACAGCTACACAAAAACTCAACGCCGAAAACCACATTAAGTAACTAACAATAATAATATTTTTTTATATTGAAATACTTCGCGCAACACGGTATTGCTTCAACATACATATTTACACACTACACGACAATCTACACATCTGCCTTGACGATGTAACGCTGTCCAAAACGTTGGCTAAAGAAGGAGGAAGCGCAGCACGGCATAATATCCCAAAAACTATTCAAGAAAATACTTTTGGCCGTGAAAACCTGAAAACAAATCTGATTTTATATCAATTTTAAAAAGTGTGCCGATTTATACGTTTGTTGATTTATCCGGTCATCCTTACGGAGATATAAAAATATTTCGTAAATATTCGTGGTCTTGATTCTACCATAATACAGGAATCAGGAAATGTTGGTGTCGTAAATAGATTCTGGTTATACTATGAGTTTTCACTCGATATTTTTGTTTTTTGTAAAACTGAATCTATTTCGTTGTGTTTGGCTTCCTATTTTTCTCTTCACAAATAATATGAGTTGTTATTTAGCATTATTATCCAAAATCCCGAAACTTTTCATAAAATTATTTTGTAGGTAGGTATCCTCAAATTTAGACGCTTCTGGGATTTCTTATCTCTACGTAATATACGATGTTTCGTGATCGCAATATATTATTAGCTCTTCTTTGTATCGAAACCTTGTCGAATATCATATAATTGACGATGTCACAACTTCCTTATCTTTCTATTATAAACCCGTCGTACGTCAAGGAAGGTACGCGGGGAAATACACAGTGTAGCTATCTGTTATCTATCGATTTGTCCTATAAATTATATCCTAGACCCTTTTGTATTTCGGGTATAAATTAGATTAACTATCTGATAAATCCCTGACATGCCAACCGCCGTGCTATCAAGTTCACCGATCTATCTATCGAGTCTAGTATTATTGTTCTGACTAAACAGACCGATTTGAAAAGGGTGCCATCAATGTGAAAATTAAGAAAAGCCACTTGATTCTCTTGAAGTAGTTCCTCTAGCTGGTTTAACGTTTCAGACATCTCCTAATTGCCGTCCCACAAGTGTTTTTAACAATTCCTTTATCGCAGTAATTTTTAATCGAATAATATTCGCTGTCTATCCCTGACTGTGATGGTGATAGTACGCAAGAATGTAGAATAAACAAGAATGTATGTAATATGTTAAGAATGTATAAATAGAATATAAAAGGAGCTCTATAGTAATACCACTGAATGATGTTAGTTAATCATTTTTTTAAAGTTTATTTATAGTAAAGCGCACTTGAAGTGAAATAACACAAAACTGCGCTATATAAATGCTTTGTTAATTTTATTATTATTATTATTATTATTACGCATTTTTGGACCACTGAGTGCGTGTGTGGATAGTGTTGTACTTTACTTCGAATGCTGTGCATTATGTGGAAATGTATCGCAGCTTTTACAGGTCTTAAAATAGATTCAACTTATTTAAAATAAAAAAAATCGTTAATAAATTCTTCCACATACTGATTGATGATTTCGACAATTTTTCGACCATAATTATGTTTTCGAAACGGTAACGTTCTGATTTTAGAATATTGACTGTTTTAGCCTCCAAACGAGAGTAAAAAAAATACGAAACCTGTTTTAATTGTTTTTCTTTTCTTGAATAGTTTTTGGGATATTATGCCGTGTTGCGCTTCCTCTTCGTGTAGCCAACCTTTCGGACAGCATTGCAGTATCCATCATCGGGGCAGATATTCATCCTCAGAGGTCATCATCAGGGCAGGGCAGACATTATCTGCCCCGATGATGACACTGTAACGCTGTCCGAAAGTTAGGCTACAGGAGAACACGCAGCAAGGCATAATATCCCAAAAACAATTTAAGAAAAAAAAACCTTTTGGCCGTGAAGTGTTGAATGTGTTTATATGATTTTTTTTTATCTTAGGAATACGGTTTTATCGTGGCTTGTTTATAAATAAACTGTTTTATTGGTTTAAGAAACTTAACCATGCCACGGAAACATGATGAAGAATAAAATATCCCGAAGAACCAATCCGTAAAATAATATATGAAAACAAGAATAAACAACTGATAACTTTCCGATCAACAGAATTCAAGCAGTACTAATGACTGTTTATTTAGTAGCTGGTAAATACCGTATCTACCCGCAAAATAAATCACTTTATTTCGAAATGAAAATTTCACTCCAGCCGTGTTTCTTCGAGCTTAAAGGTTGTAGCCAATCTACCATGCGGAGGCTTATCGTAAAAAGTAAGCACCATTCCAAAGGTTCTGGATATATACATGGCGTTTTGAAATAAATTTGTATCAGAGTCGACTGTTGCCACATAGATAAGACCAATGGGCGACACTTCCCGCCATTTTAAATCGACCCCTTTGACCGGAAACGGAAAAGGAATGCGTGTGTACAGTGTAATACGTATCGCCTGCTCACTCACTCCAGGAAACGAATGAAAAAAACCCCAGCCCTCAGGAATGATTGTATTTTCGAAATAGAGTCAAAGGAGGCTGTTTGTTTTGGATTTCGCTTAGCAGTCGATGAATATAAATATAATATACTAGAGGTGTACAAAACAACACACCAAATATTTCAATCAAAAATACTAAAAAACAAATATTTTCTAATAGACTTATTTTGATTGTGTTATTTTATTTGCTCGAAGACCTAGTCAAAATATGTTTTTTTGTTTTGTGTGTGCTCAATTTTAATATCAAAATTTCTCACCATTAAATTAAATTTACAAATTCGGCCTGCTTTACAGAATTCATTAATTCATTATATTTCTCTGTATTTTAACTTGCTTTTAATCAAAGCAAAGTTTAGGAAATTTATGGACCGACAAGTAAATGAAACCCATGAAATAACACCAGAAAATAATACTTGTGATGAAAATATTTTTGAAATTGCTGTAAAGGGCTAAATGATTCGGTTGATAATCGTTTTTTTTCCTTAATAGGCTTAGTATCAGAAATCTTTCCACTTAACAATTCCAAATTTGATTTATGTGGTGGTATAATTGTATAATATAATAAAAGTATATTTTGTGCAATTATTGCTTCAATTCTATTTATAAGTTCATTAAAACAAAAAAGGAGGGCCCTATAATCGTTTAAATTACTTAAAATGATAATACGGACTGTCCACCTGCATATTTTACACATCATATTCCATCCACGGGGTTCAGAAATTACTGGTGCTTTCCGAAAGGAGATGGAGAGATTCTTCATCATATTCTAAGATAATTTATTTTTCGAACGTGTTATTTTGTATCGCTTTGTACGAGTTGATTCCTTAGGAAAGTATTTTTTGTTTCGTTGATTGTATTCTAGTACATCAAAAGGCTATTTGTTATATAGATATTTTTATTACCTATACAAATAACAATATTATTGAAACTGTAGAGTTTGCTTCACATTCCATTAAAATCTAGGTACGATACCTACGGTTTGGTTATAACTGTATTAAAATATTAACCGGACCTTTCACGGGTCCCGCACGGAAGGTTCTGTTGGCCGGAGTGAGTGGGGTCATCACGACTGGGGGTCTGTCGTGATCCATTGACATTCTCGGCATAATGGACCCTTCAGTAATAACACCATGATTCATGGCGAACCGAGGACCTCAGACTGGGGACTGATGGGATCCAATGTCTGAGGTCTGAAATGCATCGGTGGTATTAATCACAATCAATCGTTTTATGCATAGTACAGTGTGTATTATTATTCACGCAGAAACCATGCCTCGATATGTTCACAAGAACGATGTTATTAATTTCATCTGCTTATAATATGGCTTGGACTCTATCTAGTGGACTAATCTAAGTTGTAGGCAAACATATTATTACAATACGTGTGAGTAGGTATTCCATCTTATGATTTCGAAAGATCTCGATGTTAGGCATTAATAAAATACACATTTTTACTGTTTTTTGAGGTAAGATTATAAAAAAATCATTTTTCTGGGTCTCTTTTATCCTATTTGTAGCATCAATTGTATTCCTACATGGGGGTGTTCGGTCTATTATTATATAATTAATTTATAATACTATATTTTATATGAAACCATGTTGTGTACAGAACAGGATTTTAATTGATTTTTAGAAGTTTAGTTGGGGCGATTTTTTTTCGATAATTACATTAAAAATAAATCAAATTAAACAATGTTAGTAATTTTGATTTAATTTCATTTAAGAATATTACAAAGTTCTACGTGTTGACCACAATAAAGATGAACGATATTACATTAGTCTGAACTGTTTAGAATTTTTTAAGCTTTTCATAAATAAAATATATATATTAAAAAATATATGAAATTACGGCATTTAAAGCCTCTAAACACTATACCTGTGAGGCAGCATCGCGTATCGGTAATATTGCTTCCCAGGTTTAAAAAATTCTAACCGAGATCAAATTAAAAAAATACATTTAGTCTAAAAAAACCTAACCTCACCTAACACTTAACTTCAAAGTTTTCTCACAATTCGCTTTTTTTACTAGTTTAAATTCATGAACTAACTATGCGGTCTTTTTACCTCGTGTTCTATATATCACCTTTCGAGTGAACGTCGAAAAAAAATTACACGTTCGAAAAAAGTATTAGGAGAAATTTTACAAGTGAAAACTTAACGTTCTCCCATTTTTGCATTTTTTCACTCACAGAAACGACACTCAGATCGACTACGAAGTCTATCACCTTCAACGCGTGCGTCAAGTAAAACAGTTTGCTTACCGGCGTATGTCTCTGCCATTCTTCAATATTGCAGTAATTTTTTAATTATGTTGTTAACAAATTGAATAAATATTGTATAAAAAAGTTTTTGCAATATATGCATCACTTTTTATCCGCCATTTCTGTAAATAAATCCACGAAATCGCGTATTTGTCTGACACTTTTTTTCATTATTGCATCATTGTCAAAAGAATGCTGTATTTGACATGAATTTTTAAAACAATTTTTTTCTTTTGTCCTTCATATTCCCATTTGTTTCCGAATAACATGGTTATACTTGCTCTCTGAGTGTCCTGCATATACAATATCGAGGTGTTACAGTACACTGTACGTACTTCTGCAATAAAATAAAACATGGCTCGCAAATGGCGCCGCTCTAACTTGCAAGATTAAAACGATATTGAGACAAATGTAGGTCGAAAATGTAGAACCGAGTCTAGTTAATATCCTTACATTTGGTACGCTCAGTTTTCTTAAAGTGGAATTTCTGTTTTCGGCTTTTGCAGAGTGGCAGATTCTCGGTTCCCTATCCCCTGACCTCAGGGGCGGCCGCAGTGGCGCGTGGGAAGGGATGGCGAGAACGTTTAATGTAATTCGCGCAGACATTTGATTAAGCAAGCGAAGTCTAGCAAGCCCAACATATACCCATCGCCCGCCGAGGCGGCTCCAACTATTCGAAGCACGCCGGAATTCATATCGGGCACTTTATAATGACGTCACGAGCTTTTGTTGTGTAAATACGAGCGCTTTCCCAGCCGCTTTCAACGCACATTTACATAGCTACCCTCTGGCGGTGAAATAAGGGCACTTTTACGTAATTTTCAGCTTTAATTTACCTCCGCAACAATACCCAAGGGCATGGAAGTGAGTATTATTTGATTTTAATCATAGCATTGCCGGGATTCCAGCACTTGACGGTTAACGCACACAATGCTGCCAGCCAATTTTGTTAATTTAGTGCGCTGTTATTGGGCCAATAAGTAAGACATTACTTTGGAAATAGGCTTACATAATATTGTACGTCACGTAAATTGGTACGTTCGTGACATCACGCTATTTTAATGTTATGAAGAATGAACAATCTTAATGCTTGACAAATAATGGACGATTATTATCATCCATTTTCGGTGTCTACAATTTAGATCAATTTAAAGGGTAGTTAAATTTAACAGACCTTTTCTATCCAACCTAGGAGACTTGTAAATGAGTCAGTTAACTGTTAACTGTTTGTTTAATCTGTTGTATTCAAAAGTACACATTACATTAACTGCGCATATAATTTACTATTTCTCATTTCACTCCAAGTCTCAGAACATTATTTTTACTTTTACTTTTTATAATATGTATTAAATTTATTAAAGGTGCTTAAGAAAGCTTCAAACTTTTATTTATTTCTTAGTTGTTTGTCCTGTGGCTAGTTTCAGGTGAGCGAGTCTTTATAAAGTTATCGTCGTTGTTTTGTTAAAATATTTTTTTTATAATACAAAGCTTTTTGAGAACGCTCATAACAAAAGTGTTTAAATTTTTCGAGCATTGTGTCTAAAGTCTAAACTAACTAATTAACCATCACGCCGTTTCTCGGTAGGGGTCGGCAGAGAGGATAGACTCCCACACAACTTTTTATCGGCACACCCTTCTTGCTTCATTCACATTCATATTTTATAATTGTCTCTTTTATACTTTTCCGTTATTCTGACTCTTGACGTGACCCGATTTAAGTATTTGATTCACTTGATCGTGCCACGTCCTCAACTTCTTCTACCATTATCTTCTTCGTCCTATATTCTCCTTAAACTTCTTTCTTCGTTCACCCGCTCTACATACCCAAACCATCTAAGCGTCCCTTTTATTATGAATCAGTAAATTAAGTGTATTTGCAAGTTTATCTGTATCTATACTGACTCATGTACCTAGTGAAAATAGTGAACCAAATGTAAAATGAAATAGCTATGGTTATGTTAAAAACTTATCATGTACCTTTGTAACTTTTCTACTAATGGTTTAAAATGATTACGAATTCACAAAAGGGTATAGAATTAAAAATTAATAAAAAAATAAATATAATAGTATAGAATTATTACACAAAAATATTTCTCCATTGCATTGTTTTTGAAATTTGAAACTGAAGAGCGGCATTAATAAGGCGAAATTGCATTTTATTACAGGTAAAATAAGATTTTATAAATGATAAATTTGCTACATTCATGAAGCTTTGGTCATACATTCATCTTGGTAAATCTGCAGAATCCACCCATATTAAAATGGTGGAACACCTCTAGGCGAACAGGGAGGGGGCATTTTTTTTTAAAAGCTAATGTTTCACAGTTAGGTCGAGTGAGGCATCGTTTGCTGTGACTTCATCAGGGCTGAATCAAATGACATTACTCTCAAGTCGATAGAATCAATATTTGGTGAGATACGATAAGTTTTTAGTGAAAAAAAGTCAAAATAATGCAATAATTCAAGGAAAACATATTTTATTATGTTAAACATCCTACTTCCATCAAATATGGTTGTTATATTTTTTTCATATGTTGTACTCGTATAAGATGAACACCTTATGATAAATCCAATTTTCGACCTCGTCAGACCTTCTGATCTTTGTCAAAAACCTGCCAAATTTTCCACCTTTGTTCAGTTTTTTTTGTCAATTTCGACCCCGAAAAACTATTTTTTTAGGGAAAGAAGGCTTCTAAGTTAACTAAATTTAAAAATTAAAACGGTTTCGTTACATGTAATAGTGTCTGAGATACAGATATTAAAATTTTCTATTATTTTTCATATTTTGGCATTTTCAGCTTTTTTTTAAAAGTTTTTGTTAGTTTTGACTACGACAGACTAATTTCTTGGCAAAAATTGACAGTCATTTTTTAAATATACTTAACTAACTAACTAACTAACCATCACTCCGTTTCCCCGCAGGGGTAGGCAGAGAGGACGGACCGCCATACAACTCGATCTTACTTTTAAATAATAATCTTATCTTTAGACTTAATATTGTCTGAGGTACAGCTGTTCAAAGTCACACAAATTTTTCATATCAATTACGTAACATGAAAAATTATTCTGTTTTAAAAAAGTATAGACTGGCCTTTTGCGGAAAAAATTGTCAATGCTATTAAATTTTTTTGAAAAATTTGAAACACACATCCAGTACACTCGGTTCAATATCGTCACTATTTCCTTCCATCTTTTAATATTTCGCTCGAAAAATACACGAAAATGCCCTACATGTTGTTATGACATTCGATATGTATTGTGTTATTTCACAATTTATTCATTAAAAATAATATGTAGTATATTTGCGGCACGTTCCACGATGGTATATATTGTCAGTATCACCTTGGTGAAAGACCAACATTTAGAATCGAAGTACGTAAGTAAGGGGGGTAGGGCCAGCTATAAATAGATTAGGACAAAAGGCTAAAAATAGATTCGAATTCAACTGATGGCAATAGCTAGTACCTACGAGTGCGAATGAACATGCACATTGCAAATGTCCCCATACATACTAGTTAGAAGGAGAGAGATAAATATTCACTATTTACAGCCAAGGGGAATGTATGAACAAAGATTCATGAGTGTCGCAGTTTTGTCATATATTTGATGTGTTTTGTGTCTATTTTACCCGTACTATTTGGTATTTTATGCTTTGTTACCCATTCACCGCAAAAATTCAAAAAAACGTATTTGAAAATTTATCGTTTATATTGTTCTATTTTTTTTTCGACAAGTGATAAGTCTAGCCTTCATATTGCTTTGTGAGTTTTTTTTGCTTTCTACAAAAAACAGACGTTATGTCGAATACGTACCCACAATGATTATTTTTTACGTTCGTTACAGTTGCAGTGTATTGTTGCTAGCAGTTTGATTTTTGTTGTTGTGATATTATTATATGAATACCGCACAAGAGTCCCAACTGCTCCCAACAGTCTGGAGCCAGTGAGACTATGGCATCCCCAATTGGGGAATGTTAATTATGCCTTCATATTAGTATTATTTGTGTTTTTTTATTATGTGAGTTAGTAATTATGTAATTAGCAACTCACAAATTAGTAACTTAGCAGCTACACATTCAGGTTGAACCTTCAGGGGAGTATAAATATGTACTAAATTAAAACACATTTACAATCAGTTAGGGAACATAGAAGAGTGGGGGGGACATCATTTCTGATGGAGGTCAGGTAAGAAAGGGAACGTGTTTAAAATTGGGCTACCCGATAAACCTATTTGCTTATTTAGTAATTGTTACTAAGGATTTATTTATTTCAATAGCTTCTAAATTATTTACGCCCCTTCTCCTACGTAACCCCCACCAAAGTTGTTGTTCCATCCCTATCTTCTATGTTTCCTAACTTGTTGTAATTCTGTTTTCATCTAGTACGTTTGTTTGTTTGTTTTCATCTTGACGGCCTCCATGGTCGAGGGGTAAGGCTCTCGACTACGAATCCGAAGGTCGCGGGTTCAAATCCCGGCGTGCGCAAGTAAATTTTATTTAATTAATTTGTGTTGTTTCACAATTAATTCATTTAAAAATAATATATAGTATATTTGCGCACGTTCCAGAGTGGAAGATACTCTCAGTATCGCCCTGGTGAAAGACCACCATTCAGAATTGAAACGTTGCTTGAAATGGCTTTTAGCCGTGTTTGGTGACCAGATCTGAATAGCCAGGTATTTCCCCACCTTCCCCTTCCCCTTCTCCTTCCCTCCCCAATACCTTCAGTCTCACAACATTCCCTAGTTGGGAATGCCATAGTCTCACTGGATCCAGACGGTTGGGAGCAGTTGGGACTCTTGTGCGATATTCATGTAAAAAAAAAAAAAAGTATGTATTTATCTACCTGAAAAAAGTTCAGGGCGAACTGATACCGGGTTGGTGTATGCATCCAGTAAATCGGCATTATTAAAACACAACAAAAATTGTGTAATTTTTATTCGATTAATTTGATCACTTACGTAATAAGACTGACAGACAGAACATTGAACATACAACTCTCTTCTGCCAAAATAAAGACGGTGATTTATGATTTAATATGTCAGTTCTGCTAGGTGTATTGTTCAATGTACAAATAATGTTTCACTTTTTGAAGTCATCATCCAACTGTTTAAATAATATTTATCGTCTGTTTAAAATAAATCAAGATGTCCGGAAAAAGTATTGTTGATTGATTTTAATTTAATATTTACTCAGACTCGAAATTTTGCAAAATGTTAAAATGACATTCCACAAATTCCACTAGTGTCTCAATTTATTTCTTTATTAGCTTGTGAAGAGAGATTTATTTGAAGTTTTTATCGTCAATAACGTAAAAAATCAATTGTGTTTGTATTTTATTAGAAGTCAATAAAGATGGAGGAGTCACCAAAATCAGACATTTTATCATTTTCCTGTATTCGTCTCGTCCATCAAAATATGACTCTTGGCCTTCGATTCCAAGCCACATTCCAATTAATATGATTAGGAATACATATCTTATAATATAATTCACGTATATCTTACTATAATACCAATAACTTATCCAAAACATGTTTTTTTCCCAATATTAAAAATAAATGTTTTACCTAATGACTAACTAATCGTCACTGCCGCAGAGGTAGGCAGAGAGGATCGATCGCCACACAGCTCTGACTCGGCGTGCAATCTTTTTTTAAGTGTGAATACCACACAAATGTCTCAAGTACTCCCAACCGTCGAGAGCTGGTGATACAATGGCATACCCAATTAGGATATGTTGAGAGGCTGTAGGTACTGGGGAAGGGAAGGAGATGAGGATGAGGAAGGTGGGGAAGTACCTGGCTATTCAGATAACCAACACGGCCAATCTGGAACGTAGGATAATATACTGTACTCGTATATTTATTATTTTAAATGAATTAATTGTGAAACAACATTTACTTGCGCACATCGGGATTTGAATCGGCGACCAGATTCGTAGTGGAGAACCTAACCCCTCGACCACAGAGGCCGTCTTGCTTGCTTCATTCACATTCATATATCGTCTTATACATAATCTTCTGTTAATCTGACCGAACTCAAGTATTTGATTCACTTAACATGCCATGTCTTCCTCGGGCTTCCCCGACTTATTCTACCATTAACTTCCACTTCATATATCCTCCTTAATAATAATAATTGGATGTTTTGTAAATCGCCGTTTTTGTGAAAAATCACCTCAACCTTACTATGTTGATCCGCTCTACATGCCCAAACGTTATAGTGACGATTAAAAAAATCATTTTTTTGTTCTTTTACCACAGGTTTGAATGCTAATTTATGGTGGCCTTCAAAGCCAATGTCAATTCAAAATTGAGCATTACAGTCTGCCTCATTCATTTAAGATTAGGTAATATAATTTAAAATTGCAACGTCGACAGAGTATATTATATTATTTATGTTATACCGCACTAGAGTCCCAAATACTCGGGGACAATAAAACTAAAATGTCTCTAGTTTTATTTTAGGAAATTTAGTGGTAATTTACCCTATGTGCGCTTTACTCTAATTGTAGACTGCAAAAATGTGATAGGGTGAAATTACTCTCAGAGTGTTGTCTCATCTAACCTAGAACTATATTATAAATAGCAGTGGCGTGCATTGCTATTTGACCAAGGGTAGGCTGTAGCTTTGCAAGTTTTGATAATCACCATTCATCTTGAAACCCCGAACGCCTTAGATTTAAAAGGTTTATTACAGGTAAAAAATATTAAAACTCCAAGATACGTAGAAAAACACATAATATTAACACAATGCCGTTAGACTTTCTCATGATGTTGTTGATCGTTTATCAATCATTTTATTGTCTGCTAGACTGTTCTCATCCGATCACCGAAGTTAAGCAGCATCGGGCACGGTCATTATTTGGGTGGGTGATCGCTTGAGAACACCGCGTGCCGTTGTCTCTTTTTTACCATCCACTCAGCATCGATAAAGGCGACATAAGCGGGTAGAGATATAATTATGTATCTGTGATTAAAAAAATAATAACAGCGTTATTATTGTCGTTGAAAAGAAATAAAATATCGAGACTAATTGTTTTCATTACAAACCTCGTGTGTCAGACGTAATCTGGCACACAAACGACTGTAGAGGCCGGCTGTTCCCGATCTGCGAAGTGGGCTGGAGGGGAGGGGGTGGCGACTTATCGTTCCCTTTTGCAAGAGGGAACGACAGCGATTACAAAATTCCTTTTTGTACAAAAACTCAAATGTACAAATCCATTGCACAAAATACACTTTTGTGCAAATCTCGATTGCTGCTCTGCGAGCCTGGTGATTCGATGGTCTGTGAGCGTTGGTAGTCCGGGGGATAGTCCAAGTACAAATGCCAACCAGGCGCTTCGCCGGGCGCCAAGTTAGCCTCCCACGATGCTATCGACTCAGCCGTCTGCGTCGAGTAGCATCGTGAAAGTTCTTCCCGACATCACCCGTCTCCCTCGCACACGTCATCTCGCTCTGTCATTTTTATTCGTCATTTTAAGTCTGAGTGGTCTGGGAGAACAAGCTTGGCCGCAGACCACCCGTTGTTACATATACAAAGAAATCGGGAATCGGCTGCTTTTGCGGATAGTGAAGCAACATTTATTTCCATACGACCCGATTCCCTTACAAGTTAGAAGATGATATTATTTTCAATACAATTTATACAGTTAAGCGGCAAGATGTCCGACACACCTCGACTCGTAATTAGTTTGATGGATAGAAAATTTACATAATTATAATAAAAATAAAAATACAGTTATAATTGCGTTATTATTTTAAATAAACTTGTGTTTTTGACTATCGACATTTTTTATTTATTTATTCATTTTATAAGTTTGGTACAGAGTTAACATTTTTTCAACTACCAAACTAAGCACATGCCCGTATTATGATACTCGACAATTGTTGTACACCACCTACATGTAAAGAATTAAAAAATATGGTGACATAATTAGGAATAGAAACAAAAGCATTTTAAAAACAGTATAAAGTTGCGCGTTGAAAGAAGGGGTAAAAGTAGATATTTAGTAAATATATAAGAAAAATCAAATAAAATAAACTAGGAATAACAATAATAAGCATAATTGTTAATTTCGTTCCAAATAACCGATTATCTAATTATTGGAAGTTGGAAGGATTGGCTTTGAAATAAATTCACAACTTTTCAGCAAAAATCGGTTAATTTATTTAAAGAGTATAAATACAGATATTTGTAAAAAGCATTAACTTTGTGGCTCGCCATAATTTACAATAAAAAACACATAAATTTGTTGTAGACCACTTTTATTTTATTAAAACTCTACCGGTTTCGGAAGCACCCTTCCTTCATCAGGAGAATATTTAACAGTTTTAATATTCTCCTGATGAAGGAAGGGTGCTTCCGAAACCGGTAGAGTTTTAATAAAATAAAAGTGGTCTACAACAAATTTATGTGTTTTTTATTGTATAAATACAGAGTTGCAATAATGGATACAAGGTAATTTCAATTTCAAACTTTTTTGTGCTTACTTGATGTAATACTTCCATACTTTTGGAAACGAAAACAGTCGAAAGGCGTATAATATTGGCCGATATAGGGTTCATTTTTGAGTGATTTGCGCTGCTTGTGCGATATATCCCATGAGATAAAGCTAGAAAAATGCTATCTTAAGGAAGATAGTTTTTAAAGATCAATCGAACCGAGTCAGGTTGCAACTGAAGAGACGAAAATGATTGTTAAAATAGAAATATTTTATTATCAGTATTACTTTGAAAACACTTTAAAATGTATTAATCTACATAATAACGTTTTCATCATAATTTTTTAGTTTATTTTTACCCTTCATTTTCTTGGGGTATTCACCGCTTTTCAGCCTCTATGGACTGCACGCCACTGATAAACAGTAATGTTGTCATTCAAAAAGTTTTAAACTTTTTGGATGTAATTTACCGATAGTACGTAACAAGCCAGATAATATAATACACGTAGGATACAAACTACTTTAAAGGTTATGCACATAAGAGAAGGTAATGGTATTTCACAATATTGTTACAAAGGTGTTATAAATTGAACGGTTCTTCCAATAGCGAGAAAATATATCGTAAAAACAAGACGAAAACAATAAAAAAACAATACGTAGTTTTTTTAATAATGATTCTATTATACTTTTATCGGTTGAAAGTTATCCAGGCGATGTATTTTATTTTTTGATTATTTAAATAACCTTTTAGACTGTCCCACCATTCATGCAAAAATTATGTTGATGGACTTATAAAAGTTGATGGTTGACGAAGGACGTTGAAGTTGAAGAGATTAAAACAAATATGCATGTAATTTCACTACAATGGAACTTTGAGGTACGAATATTTGTTATGAGTAAATGCTTTTTTATTCATTAATAATTTAGAATTCTATGTTTATTTATTATTCTAAGGACGCGAAACTCTTGGCTATTTATTTATATCTTAATGTTTTAACTCGCATATTTTTTTCTCGTGATTTTTATAAAACTTATCGTAATATTTCATTCGAATATCTTTTGCGGCTAAGGATATCTAATTTTTCAGTTCATTATCGGTATTAAACATTTATGTTCCTCATTTTCTTCAGATTAACATATTTACAGGTTCCAAGAGGAATAAAAATGGAAATTTATGGACTCAATATCCGGATTAAATGCTTTGAGCATTTTTTGCAATTTTGTACCATCAGCTTCTAAGTAATTGCGAGTGAAAGAATGAAGGGTGCGCGGTAAATATGCCCATTTTTATCGCATTTTTCTCAAACCCCGTCGTTGTTGGCATTTCTCGTGCGTATTCAGAATCATGATTATTCATTAATTGCCATATTGGAATTTATCTTCTGCTAAAAAAAACATTACCTACAACGTTAACTACATATTTAATTATTGAGAAGTTTGTAAAGGTAATATATTTTTAATAAAGATAAACACAGAAAATATAGCGAAAATCTTGTAAAGATTAAGTAAATACTAAGTATATAGAAAGTGAACGTGTACGCTTTAAAATTAAATAAAAGTAAAGTAGCTTGGGTAGCATACATACAAATACCATTAAAATTCATTATATAAAGATAAAGTAAAGAGAATGTAAAAATAATCTAAAAAATATTGTACAGATAATAAATATCTTTTTTTTATGTTGAAAGTAATGGAAGTATACAGTAAAGTACTGAATTTAGAATATTAAGAACACCCTCTTCCATAGAAACTGCTAAGAAATAATCTATGATAATTACGATTTAATTTCATTCTAGCAGTAGTATTCATCGATCCACCTACGTCGTCCCCTTTACATAGTATTGTGCGATGCAATGTATGATGTTTTACAATATTCGCGTTTTGCGTATCTCGACCAAGGCCCCGGCCATACAAAGGCTGTATATTAAGGTTTATGCGCCGAACCGGTTGACAAGGTGCCTCGGAGCTGGCGACACGGACAAGAGACAAGAGCGTCACGCGGTGCCACCGCAGCGTAATGGGGTCTCCTGGTGTTGAAATCAAAAGTGGAATTATGCATGGCTAATAAATTAGCTCACGACCTATGATGAAGAATGCACTAGGTGAGACATCAAATATCCATTTTAAATAGTTACAAAGCAGTTACAGATCTGCATAGTTATCCGTGCAGTCTGGGGTGTCGGTTCTGTAGATTTTGTGAATGCAATTTTTGGTAGCTTCCTCAGACGAAAATGTCACACTTTTTTATTTGTTTGTCTTACTAAAGTTTACATCATATTCTAACGTCGGACTTTCACCTAGACTAGGAAATTAGTTTTTGAAGATTTTTAATTCAAACATACACACACAGTTGTTGTATTCTGTTAAAATTGGGATCTTAATGTCCCTTTTTATACGATACCTACCGCACAAGTCCCAACTGCCGGATCTAGTGGGACTGGTCAGTCAAGGGAATTTTCATAAACTGAATGAAATGGGGAGGGAAAGGAGATAGAGAGAGAGAGAGGGGAGCTAGTGATGAGGAAGATTGATAAAAATAGATTTTGTAGAGATTAAAAAAATGTAGTTTATCCGTAGTCAATCGGACTATAATAGCATCCCCTTTTTGGGGTATGATGTGAGAGTGAAGGATGCGGGAAGGAGAAGGTATTAGATCTAAATATATACTAGATATTTACATATGGTCTGTAAATACGGTTAAAACGTTTTGATTCTAAATGTTGGCTACTTCACAAAGACGATTCTCTGAATACCTACCACTCTGGAACGAGGGGTCCTATTAACAAATATATGTTCGTAATGTAGTTATTTTCTGTACCCCATCGGTTTATCATTTCATTATATCAATGCTCACAGCTCGTAACATACAAATCAATTCAATATTTGTATGTAACTGTCATTTGAAGTAATTCGGAGTAATTGTTTGTACAGCGCGATGAAAGTAGATTAGGCACGATTATACCGCAGTTGTGTGGGACGCGGAGTGAGCTTTCAATGATTTTTTTAATAATTGCATTGTTTGTTTTATTCGAAGAATAACCCCTATTGTTTTAGAGCTGTAATAGAATATGCATTTACTTCATATTATTAATTTGCATTGAACCAAGAGCACAAAGAAAGTTGGTAAGGTGATGAAAGATCTCTTATTTGGGTCGAATTATGATTAGTAATTTGATGTGTGACGGATAAAAGAGTCCGTATAAATAATCCCGTCTGACTGGATAACGCTGTATAGTAATGGAACAATTGTGTTTATATGTAAATTTAGGACTGATTAACTATTTGTTCAAATCTTTTTGAAAGGCTTTTGGAACGAAGCATACATCTTGATGAAAAGAATCTCGTACCAGACACTAGAACTATTGTCGTAAATAAGTTGTGTATACAGATATATAGAATTTTATTTTTTTATTTAGATTATATTAACGACATAATCTTGAAAGGGGCACATTGGTGTGATATACAGAAGAAAAAATCTCTTTTTATTTACTATTAATTTATTTTTACCAAATTTATGTTATTCGTGTCAATTACAACTAAACAAAATCCTGCGTTCTTCGAATAATGTATGAGTATAATTTTTTACTGTTGTCTTAAAATAACAAGTTTTTATACTACTGTTATTATATAATACGATGTAATAATAATAGGCCAAGTACGGCGTCAATAAATATTTTTATTTTATGCCCCCTTTAAGGTTTGTTTTTAAATTTGTATTGTTTATTTTGTTTGGATATCCATTATTCATTACACTCTTAAAAATTTTCATTATTCAAAAATCTTAAAAATTCTTAACAAGATTTCCATTAGCATCAATGTATTAATCAACTTCGTGCTATTCCGTTACTGCTTTAAATCCTTCCCGGCAACAACAGGTCCGTGAAGCCTCCAAAGCTTTTCGCGGCGGGTACATAATATATTTATTAGATAAGAGACTATCTAAATTGCTTCGTTAAAATATTCCATTATCGTTTATTTATTGGATTAATTCCGGTCTTAACAGAAAATCCCCTCGCCACTCGCCACGTCAGGTATAAAGGCGGTAAAGCTTCATGTGTTGTTGAAAGTGCTACTCGTAGTTGCTATGTACGGCTGACCTCTAATTGTTCGCTGGACTCCGTGAGGTCATCCTGAGGTCAAATCTAGTCAGAACCATCAATTATACCCTCCCATGAGAGGTCTCAACAAGTACGACCAGTATTCTCATATTTACAGTTTAGATGAGTCGGTACGTTGGAGTTTTATCTCAAATGTCAAGGCACGCCGCTCATTTGATTATTCCTTCTGCTTAATCTTTGTATAATTTGTATAGAGCTAATGCTTTTGTAATTTGGTTGACTTTTGGTTATTTTTTTGTTCGATTTCTTCATAATGGGCATTCTAAAAGGTGTAATATTTTAATTTATCAATGCACAGGATGATGTTTATTTTTTTTGTTTTTGTTGATTTAACCTGTTTAGAGAATTTTATTTTTATTTATGATGAAACAAGCTTAGTGGCGATTATATCTCTTATTTTAACTTTAGCGTTTTGTAAAATAGTTTTTTCCTCCTTATTTATATGTTTTTGTGTTTCGTTTACGAATTGCATATCATTTTTCGTTGTTATTATATAATTTAAAGTTCTCTATTTTTTTACCATTTCAGGTAAATCTTAGTATAAGGAAAACCGTTATCACTCATATTAATTTGTTTGATTTTAAATTAAATACTTCTCATTTTTAACTAATTAAGTATTCTGTGTTTTTACTACAAGCAATATTAAAATTACCCGCGTACTTCGTGACAGTATAATGTATTAAACACAAGCAACCTACCTGATCTAATCTGATTCTTGTAAATATTTGTTAAGGCGATGCAATGGGAAGTAATGCAAAATCGTGTGTTTTTCGTGTACAACCGTCCAATTTTGTGGCGTGTCTTTTTATAAGCCTAGAAAAAAAAAATATCATACCTAAAAAAATGTTTAAAGTGCAAAATCTCCTACTCACGAACCCTTTTTCGGATATTGTCGTATTGTTCACTGTGGCAAATTAAGTTTTTTTAGAATATGACCGTAATTTTTTTTAAATATTTTTGCCTGAGCTTTACAAATTAAAATAAAACACGCTTTTTGATGACGTTTTTTTGCGTAAATCAAAACATGCGGCTGATGTTAAGCGCGAATTTTGACCTTGTCACCAACTGCATAAGGAGCGTGTGATTATGTTGGAATTTTAGCAAGTGGGTGACCTTAAATTTAAAAATAATTTAATACAAAATTTGAAAAAAAATGACGAGTTGCTAACTAACTAACCATCACGCCGTTTCTCTGCAGGGGTGGGCAGAGAAGATGGTGCAACCAGCACCGCATCATCACCATACAACAGGCAACATACTTTCAGATTACTCATTTTCGCACCCAAGCCCATATCTTTCAATTCTTGCATACATCCATGTATAGATTGAATAACCACGGTGACATTACGCAACCATGCTTAACACCTTTTTGATGTCAAACCACCGTTTGTTTATCCTAACACATCCAACATTTCCCTCATACAGAGACGCGATTGCCCGCATAAGATTCGTATTCTCTCCATAATTGGACAATACCTTCCATAATTTTTTTTCTGTCAAGTCGGTCGTATGTCTTTTGTAGATCTACAAAGGCATGGAAAAGTTTCTGGTTTCAGAAACATCTCTGTGAGTATATGTAACGAGAAAATCTGATCTGAATTGAGCTAATATCGATAATGTGTTCTAAGTAATACTTTGCCAGAAACATCTATGTGAGCAAACGCAATGAGAAAATCTGATATGAATTGAGCTGATATCGATAATGTGTTCTAAAATAATACTTTGCCAGAAACATCTCTGTGAGCATATGTAACGAGAAAATCTGATCTGAATTGAGCTAATATCGATAATGTGTTCTAAGTAATACTTTGCCAGAAACATCTCTGTGAGCATACGCAATGAGAAAATCTAATATGAATTGAGCTAATATCGATAATGTGTTCCAAGTAATACTTTTCAAAGAACTAACTATTTAAAAAGTTGTTATGTTGATAACAATATTATTTTTAATTTACCAATTCCTAAGTGCAAACTCTTCGAATAATTGAAGTAGCTCAAGTTAGTTATCTTATCTAAATTGGTAATAAAAATATTCCCGAATTATATTGGTGTATTACTAATATTGAAACATATTTAGCTATATTTACATACAATATAGTTACTCCTCTTCTCGGTCACCTTGTACGGATTATGTCTAGTAATAATGTTCTTAATGGGTTTATTTGAGATGTGATTTTCTTTGTAGTGCAATATGGTAATGATACACTGAAAAGTTTAATTGGAAACAAATGTTCCAACAACGGTTACTTTTGATTGATGTGATGTGTAAAAAAAATATATTTCTCATAATTTGAAATTAAAGTTCACAAATACCTTAAATAGATTCTGATTATGCTGTCATGATTATCACCATTATCCGTTTGTTATCTGAGGATTTATTTGTGGAGTATGTTTTTTTTTCAGATGAAGATTTGTGAATTTTAAAAGTTTAATTTTACTTGTTTTTTTAACGCTTTTGTCTAGGTGTAAGACCTCACTTTATCATCGAATAAATCCCACGCAATCGGGTGTAGATCGTGTACTATACTATTTCAGTGAGAAATAATTTGATTTTAAGTTTAACATAATTTCTTCGTTTAACAGCACTTTTAAGATCCTCTTTTAACCACGCAACTTTAGCTTGGAATATTGAATTTTTAGTAACTGGAGGAGAGCAACGCATATTTTATTGAATTTAACGTTAATGTTATTTGGAGAAATACACTCTTGAATTTTTTTGATTTAATGACTTTCGTAACTTTTTATTTATGTTTTATTTAATGTACATATAGACTATTTAAAAATACAGATATATCTTAATAGCTAATTACAAAAAAATATATATAAATTTATTTAACAAGAACTACCCAATTCAACGGAGAAAGATTTCGACATGTAGCTACAGTAATAGTAACTAAGTATAGAAATAAAATACATCAATAATGTAATATAGGCATAGTTTGTTTTGTTGTACACGATAGTTACTACAAAATAGAAGAGTAGGAGAGTACATGATAATAGAAATGCAACAATAAGGGGCATACAAGATATAAACATAATACATTTTAATTTTAGTCATATTTCCAAAAGCGTGATCCAATATTTATAGTTTTTTTTCTTCTTATTTTCATACATTATTTACAATTAACAGTTTTGTAAAATTTAAGAAGAAATTAATCCTTGTTACTGTTTGAGTTATCTAATAATAGTTTAATTTGTGATTTGAAAGAATTATAATTTTTTTCTGTTTTGGTTTTGTACGTGAAGGCATTAACATTTTTTATACCTTGATAGGCGTAATGGAGTTGAGAAGCACTAGTTTGGAATTTAGGAATTTCTAAGTTGCCGCGTGATCTTGGTCGGTTACTTATTTTTGTGGAAATTGTTGAATTGAAATGGTCTTTTTGAGATTGTATTTTAACTGAGGATTCTAAAAGAGTTAAACAGCTGCGTAGTTGGAAATATCCATGGTTTTCCTAGGATGACTTTCAAAATCAATCTCTGTATCTTTTCAACAGATAAGAGGTTAATTTTAAAGGTTCCCCCCAACTATCTTCCACTTGCGTATTTCAAACCGAACCGGTTTCCCCCCATCACGGGCATCCTCAGACTGGTACAATTTAAACTAAATCTATGGTATATATAGTATATTTATCATTGCGGCTAGAGCCGATACTACGAGTCATCGCTAAGCATCGTCTTGGAAACCATCGATATAATATTTGATTTCTGTATTTTTTCGCTTGTTAGATTCGTATTTTAGTCAACTTGTCATTTTTATGACACCCGTTGCTCATCCAACACTTATTTTTTTTTTTACTTTTTCCATTTTTTACAATGGAACCGGCGCTATCAAACGCAATACATTTATATTTTGTTGTTGTCGTAAAAGTCGTATTCTTCAGTTTAACTGTCCACCTTTTTCTGTTCCATTAATTTAATTGTTTCGTCTGATTCCTTCACTGATCAGGATGTTTACGCTTTTTTTTAATCCAGACAACGAATAAACTAAATATTGTCCTATGGCTAAATGTTTATTAAAATCCTTTACTTTACGACTGTTTGGAACTCCTAAAAATGTACTAAAAATTTGGGCAATTAACGAATTCAAAGGCACGATCAATATTTTATTAATGCTGCAAATTGTTTTTAAGAATCTTTTATTGAAAAGGGGTTTTTAAAGCTAATTTACTTTCTTTGATTGTTTGTCGACACCTTTCTGATATTTGTGTAAATCCGATTCTGATGGAAATTTAAATACGACAGATTTTGTGCGATTCTCCTTAGTCAAGCCGTAAAAACTTTGACTTGTATCCATATCTTTACAGCTTCAATACTTCGCGAAGGGCCAAATTAAAATTTATGAAATGGTTTTGATTTTATCAAATAATTTGTGTCTCTTGTGTCTTGGTTGCGAGGTACTACGGGGAAATCTGGGCTGCAAACGTTTCTTGAAATTCTAGCTAACATGAGTTTCTTCTCTCTACTTCTTCCATATCTCCATCTTCTTCTTCCCTAATATTATGTAGTTATTCTCAATCTGGGGAGCCATGGCACCACTTGCTGCCGGAAATAGGACTCTGGTGCATAGAATTCTAAATAGTAATGTCGATTGTACCGAGCTTCTGTCCCTAATTAATTTCATCGTATACAGCACTATTCCACACGCATAGTTACAAAACAAATGAAGCTGCAAATTCACCAATTAACCGTGTTCTTCATTCATTCAATAATATTTACCTAAACAACTCTAACAATGATATTTTTTCGGAATCACTGGCCACATTTAAAATAAGCATCTTGATAATTAACTGCTCAATGCGCATACATATGGCATCACTTCTATAATATGTAAATCGCCATTTCTCAAACCTACAAACATATTCACACATACAAGCACTTATACACTACACATTTCAACTGGTAAATACATGTATAAATAAGAGATTACAGGGAAGACATATCATAGGTACCCACTATGGAATTGTAATTACTGGAAATTGTTTCTCCCTGTAACCAATGTACTGTTTTGTTTCTATAATAAAATAAATAAATAAATTATCTCATTACGTCAGTACGTCATAAAATAATTATTTTTGTTCCCTCCATTAAAAAAAGTAGGATTTGATGTTCATTTTTTATTCGATCATAAATTAAATCTGAAAAATACATAAATTATTGTTACGAAGTTATGAAGAATTCTGTAAGCTGAGCATTCTCGCAGATACGAAGCGCATAAAAGGTACACATTTATTGCCCACAGAAAGTTCAAGGTTTTATTACGAATAATATACAAAAATATAATATGTGGGCAGGCAGCGCGAACAGCTATTATTTTAGTGTTGGAATCTTTGTCGAAAAAGTGAAAGGGAACATCTTCGTAGCTCGTGAAAAATACCGTTGTAAAAGTAACATTTGACATACCAACACGCACTCTGTATAGGTATATATTTAACCCCTGAATACCAAGGTTGTTGTTCTGTTTTCTATTTCGATGTGAAATGAAATGATTCAATTTTGTTTCTCTCGGAAATACTCGTAAGATTGCATTATGTTCAAAACTAAATTCCATGGATTTTTTTTTTTTTAGAAAAAGACAAACCTTCCCGGGTTAACCTGACAAAATTAGAAAATCTCCTACTTCTATCACAGTAATCGGAATATGTTGCTTGTGTCGTGATGGAGGACTTAACCAGCCTAGGAATTGAACTCACGTCGCCTGGGTGGAACCCAGACGCGATGTAACATTATTGGCGCTGATATTGTTATGTACATTATAATTGTGTGCTGGATCCAAAATAGCTAATAATGATTTCTGAGAGAATTATATTATATGGTTTTTGTTAATGTTCTTTGTTTTTATTTATTTACGTTGAACGGTGTAATGAACCTATTTGTTTAAGGTATTTGTAAAAGACAATAAAATCATTTCATGAAAATTTAAGTCCGGCAAGTAACTAAACGTATATCAGGAATCGAAGTCACATCTTTGTGAGTTTAAGAATGTGTAGAACACTTTGCTTTGATGGCCGCCAAGTTTTGTTCAAAGTGATATTATATTCCACGCCATTCCAGAGTTAAAAGACCAAACTTCTGAATAAATTTCATGAAATATTTAAGTCCGGCAAGTAACTAAACGTATAACAGGAATCGAAGTCACATCTTTGTGAGTTTAAGAATGTGTAGAACACTTTGCTTTGATGGCCGCCAAGTTTTGTTCAAAGTGATATTATATTCCACGCCATTCCAGAGTTAAAAGACCAAACTTCTGAATAAATTTCATGAAATACTTAAGTCCGGCAAATAACTAAACGTATAACAGGAATCGAAGTCACATCTTTGTGAGTTTAAGAATGTGTAGAACACTTTGCTTTGATGGCCGCCAAGTTTTGTTCAAAGTGATATTATATTCCACGCCATTCCAGAGTTAAAAGACCAAACTTCTGAATAAATTTCACAATCAAGGGGGACACT
This sequence comes from Halesus radiatus, assembly GCA_022606495.2. NCBI lineage: Eukaryota > Metazoa > Arthropoda > Insecta > Trichoptera > Limnephilidae > Halesus > Halesus radiatus. Next base: position 20,602 of record JAHDVE020000306.1, on the reverse strand, counting down.
TCTCTCTCATTGAAAAATATAGCCGAACCTGGCAGTCAATAAATTCGGCGTGAACATATTTAATTCAGTCAAAATTCTTTGGCTGAAAGAAAAATGGCGGCCACTTTTTCAGCTGGCCCCTTCCGGCGCCGAGGACTACAATGGCATCCCTTCCGGTGGCCATCACATTAGTCACTTTCCGTCGACGCCTTTACCCGGATCAGCTTGCCACTTATTCACTTCCATTTCCGGTGCCATTCAAACGCTTGTAAACCTTTTTTAATCCGCTCAACGCACGTATTCTCGCCACTCGCTGAAGTCTGCAAACCTGTTTCGGAGAAGCTCTTCTCAAATCTGCAGGTGTGGGTTTATCTGCTAATCAAAGCTTTCATATAATACGTATGCTGTAATATGTGCTAATACGAGTAACTATATGTATGCCCCATAAAACTATTCCGCAAAGGTCAGTAATTGCGCAAACAAGCTAATGTCGTATTTTGCAAAATTATGCGTCATCATGATCAAATTTAAATTAATGTTTTTAAAGTATAAATTGTAATGGAGAAACAATCTCAGATTGGATAAGAGGTGGCGTGGTGTAATTGGGAACACGGACGCCCGGCAAGCGCTAGATCCGTCTGAAGTTCAGGTGGCACCTTTTTCCCTTTATGTGTTTTGTTTATTGATCAAATTGTCATTGTTTGAATGTGATTAATATATAGGTACCTAGGAATATTTTTGGTTTTATTTTTTTATTGTATAGGTTACATAATAGAATATGACGGACGGATTTAAATCAAATTAAGCGACAAAGTAACATGCAAATCGCATGCTATTGCAGTATTTCAGAATAATAAAGTGCCGTGAAAACATACTCCGCATTCCCGACAAATTTGTCAAGGAAAATACTCAACAATGAGTTTTATCGGTCTCAGCGGGCCTTTCACAGGAACATTTCATGTTATTATGATACATTCTGCAAAGTTTCAGGCTTGTAGTAGGGATGTCGACACCATAATATACCTGGGGGAAAAATGCAATAAATTCATTCGTTCAGTGTCAATTCTCTGTATTTACAATAACAACAATAAATTGTTCCCCGGTTTACCATATTTTATTCTTTTTTAGAATGCTTTTTTTTATTAGCATCAGGAAGCATGAAGAAGAAAGAATAATCCTTAATCCATCCATGGCCCCTATCCATCCTACATTCCTATATGCCAGTCCATACAGGCTGAAAAGCAGTGCCTACCCTAAGAAAAAACGAACCATTAAAAGTTAACAGAAAATTATTTTTATTGTTTTGTGAATATTTTTTATATCATAATCGTTCTACATCAATAAATTGTTTCTCTTCGACGATTTTCTGTATTTTGGTTGCAACCCGCCCTTGGTCATAAATTTGCCTTCGCGTATCTAATTTTTAACGGGATACATAATGCAAAGTCGCGTAACCGCATACCGCTTGCATTAAAGCTGTGCAACATACCGCTTTCACTGCTAATCATTTTTGTACCACCTAGTAACCGATCCTGAAAAACTACGCAGTCTACCTTTGGACGTAGAGCAATGCATGCCACTGATATTTACCGACTTCGACCTCCTTCTCATCCTCAGAGTACGTGCAAGTTCTAATAAATCCGTTCCCCCTTGTGTACCGGTCGCACCGGGACAGAAATGCCCCTGGTTGCAATGGTACATTTGTAGCGTATCGAATCGAAACACGTTTTATTATTTTGTTTAAATTCAATATTTTGATAGTGCATGAGTATATATAACACATAAAATTATTTACTTTGAAGTAAACGTGTCATTAAAAATTCATTTTCGTAATACTCGCCTTCAAAAACAAGTGTTTTCAACCTTGACCGGTGTACATACTCGTATGTACTCGTACGTGTTAAAAATATGGGCTTTAGGAATAAAATTATTATAGCCGAAATTTTTTGATCTATGGTGATTAAGTCATCAATAATTCTTTGACACGTTATCTATGATATATGTCTATGTTTACACGATGAATAAATTTTGAAAATGTTCTCCATTTGTTCAGGTGCTAACAGCTATAGAATTCGCCAACGAATTTCCGAAATAATCGTGATATTATTTATTGGCAACCATCTTGTTCATGTTCTCAGCAATTGTGGTAATGAAAGCAATTCCGCAAGGGCGGATCCCCCCGCTTGTTGCGTGTTTAGCTATTGTAAATTAGGCTCTAATGCATGTCTTTGTGAGAGTAAACAGCCCTTCACACGCCTCAACGAGGGGCAGGTTTTATAAGTTTCTTTTTATGCTCCCCATTTTCACTTGCCGAAAAGAACAACACTTATTTATTTAATAAAACACGCGTTTCAACGTTTGTGAATAACGTTTATTGGGCACTTACATCTTTTTGACAGCCCACTTTTTAAATTTAATGAACCGATAGAAATATCTATAAGGTTCTCTTTATTTCTGTTACAAGTATTAATATAAAAAGTGTTGTGCACTTAATATCATTTATAAGTTTCTGGGATGTTATTTTAATCATCCAGCTATAGGCGCTTTATTGCTGGAGAGTTGCTTTTACTTCTCCTTTACTTATTTTTTATGTATACTTTTTATATCTATAGGTACAACACAAGAGTTCCAACTGCCCGGAGGCAGTGGGACTATGGCATCCCCGTGTTATGTTTTGAGGGTAAAGGGAGTGGGAGGCGAAATATCTTATCTAATCTGATATGGTCACCAATCACAGCCAAAGCCATTCCAAGCAACCTTTCGATTTTATATGGTGACCACTCACCAGGGCGATGCTGAAAGTATTCACCACTCTGGTTTTTATAGCGTTTTAAATCTGCTGGTGTCAAAAACCCATCAGGGTTATACATCTATTTATTTAAATTCAGTGAATTTAAATAAATAGATAAAAGCCATTTCTTCAAGCCTCTGGTAGTGTTTTCGGTTTCCTCCGTATACGTATGTATATATTTTTTTATGTGAAGTCAGTTATTGCTGAAGATAACCCGACTCCTGTCTTAAAATGTTACTATTTTTGCAGTATTATTGTGAATGTATTATTTTTGTATGGCTGTGTACTCGTATATACCGTATAATGTTTTGTAATTTTATTAGATGAATATGCACCTAAGGAGTAGTGTAGAAGTAATAATAAGAATAAGCAAGAATGTATGTAATATGTTAAGAATGTATATATAGAATGTAATAGGAGCACTGTAGGAATACCACTGAATGGAGTTATTTAATCTTTTTTTTTTAAAGTTTATTTATAGTAAAGCGCACTTGAAGTGAAATAACACAAAACTGCGCTTAGCAGCAGTAACCTAGTAATTTTGTAGTGTAACCTTTCCAGTTGTCAAAAACAAACCACTGATCCAAAATGGAATGTACACAGCCCGCGAAAATTCAAATTTCACCTTTTCTTTTGAACACACCTCGTAAATTTTTATCAAGAAAGAAACAGCCTATTATGCAATTTTACACTTTGCAGAACTTGATTCACCTCTCTGGTTTTCGGTGGTTAATGCCTGATTAATTAATAAACCAATTTAAATTAAATGTATTTTGCATCGCGATCGCACTTGCATATCTAAACGAAATGGTTGAATGTATATATGTCATGGGTATATTAGAAGGTAGGTACGTACCCATTTGACGATGCTAAGAACTTGTTTACGTCGTTTTATTTTCAAAGTACAGTTGTTGGTGTAGTCGTTTTCACTGTTCGAATATTATTAGCAAGAAGCCAAAAAGTTGTTCATATTCTCTAATATTATAATCGCTTATGAAAAACATATTACTCGTATATACATATACCCACGTACTTATGTATATAATATGGGTGATATACGTGAGGTGACAGATGAAATAATAATATCTTCAATAATTGCATATTCATTTTGTGGCATCATTTTAAATTAAATAATTTAAAACAATATTTTGTTGAAACCACTATTAGTAAATATCTACGCGTACATATATATTATTGTGAAAATGAATTTAAGGGATGGCTATTTTAAGAAATGTTTGTTTATTAATAAATTATAATTGTAAAGCACTGCTCAAACGCGGACAAGGGACTTAACATGAACTAAACGATATAGTTGCCACTTATCAATGTAGTTGCTTCTGTGGCTGCGTGTGACATACTCGTAGTCATTAATGATGGTAGTAGGACAAATATTGACAGGCTATTCTTTACCTAGAAATGTTTTTATTTTATTTTTTATTAAAAGATAATCGTTTTGTTTTTTTAAGCTTACTTCCATGAGCAACAATTGAATTAAACTTCATGTTGTTCCGTTACCGCTTGTTTCAGCGCGCATGGAATTAAGGCCACTGCCCTTGTATCACCGTTTGCCAAATTGAATGTGTTTATCTTTTCTTTTACTCGGGTCTTTTAACAAATTCTTTTTTATATTGTTTCAGACAAGGAAGGTGTTGTGTTTTCCTGGCCTAAATAAAACCCACCAGGAATAGCTGCGTAAGTAGTTTTTCATTTCATCACGCGTCTAAAGAAAAGTAGTATGCGTGTACATCTTGCCAAGCTTGGGGAACAACGTGCCCCGAATTCACTGGCATATCTTATTATGAAACAAACAAGTATCTCACCTTTCCCGACAAAAAGAGGGTTTATAACCTTAATGATACCTTTTTTGTTTTCGTTTTTTTTTTGTAGTTGTTGGGTATTCATGTGGGAATTTCATTTTTCTGTGTGTTAATATTGACATCTCTCTTTCCCATTTTGTTTTTATTTTTAGTGGAAGTGGTCCAAAGCGTCGAGTTCCCATTCGGGTTCAATCCTCTGCTACTTCCTCTATCATTGCAAAAGTAGCATTTTTCCGCTTATATTGATGGTGGGAATTTTTCAGATATTGTTATTGTCAATATTCGTAACCTAGGGTATGTTTGAAAGATCAAAAGTACTTATTTTATTGCCTTTTTATTATGTAACTATTTCGTATATTCAAAGCATGAAAAAAGAAGTTTGCCGAGAGAATGGCGTGCACGGGGTATTTTAAATATGAATAAACGCGCCACAGATATTTTAAGAACACGTTTAGAGTGCCAGGATCGCAACAAAGGCCCGAGGGGAAATCCAAACGGAACTTGAAGTGTTCTTTACTTCTTTACGAAGCGGCATTGATGTTATATTGGAGCGGGCTTTTCCTCTCACACGCCGCGCGACGGAATGCACTGCTGTCTGCGCTCCCGGTATACTCGCCATGGGATCGGCCGCATGGGGCGTGTAGAGGCGTGTGTAGTGTAGCGTAGTAACGGTGCGGAATTGAGTATTCATGCTCCACAGTGTTCTGCGCTCCCGATACCAACGGCCGCCGAAAACGATTCAGCCTTAAACTTCGTCTTACAAATAAATAAACGCGGTGTATGTACGTCGGATTAGTAACAACAAACTTAACGTTAGTGGACATAGAAGATATAAACCGACAGACGTGTGTTGTGGGCGTGTCCGTATACCCAAAAATGCACCATTTTTATTATTTTATAAACTTATTTTTATATATCTTACTTAGGTCAAACTCATTATGGGACGATTAATTAATATAAATTTGGTTTGCAAAGCATACATCCATTTCTCGCCTACATTCACCTCTGCTATAAATATTTTTAATAAAATTTACCCATGTTTAAGAGATACTCGAATGATATTTTTTTATGTTCCAACTTATTTATAAGAGCGTTGCATAAAAACTATTGTTAATTATTTTTTTTTTTATAAATTATCTTTTTACTTACCTATACTTATCTATAATTCAAAAACTTGTTCCTATTTTTTATTTCTCTGTATCATGCACTCATATTATATTACATTATGCACTTGTATATTATGTATCATGTAGATCAGGCTATTAATATTATTATTTAAAAAAAAAAGTATTATCTACAAATTAAAAAGCTTTCCATTTATAACTTCTCTATGTCATGCACTTATACATTATTATACATACATATATATCATAAATATGTTACACGTACCTACTATGTATCATGTTCTTTTTTTTTACTTAAAACCTTTTTTTTCTTTTTGTACACAAAATCATTTAAATGTTAAAATATGTAAAAGCCCATGGGGGCGTTAAAATTAATAAATAAATAAAAATAAAATTTTCAATAAACGAAAGAGCAATGAATGAGCACACTCAAATGAAATGAATGTCAAAACAATTTACCTCAATGCACTTGCCCGCATATAACCAAAGCTAAAAATATTAAATATCTTGGTGTCTTAATTGATGATAAAGTCCGTTGGGATTTACACATTAATGGAACTTCAAAAAAGCTAATAAAACTCATCAACTTCTCAAAAATTTACGAAATATCTTATCAACCCAAGATCTAAATAGAGTATATTGTGATTTATGCCACTCTCGTTTTGAATATGGAATTTTGGGATGGGGCTCAGCCGCATCAAATTACATAAAACCACTAAATACAACTCAGAAATGCACCATGGAAACCATTTTAAAGGTCCCCATAAGGACGTCAACAACGGAATTTTTTAAACATTTCGACGTTTCAAGTATACAAAAAAAATTTGCCACAAATATTCTAGTTCATCATCTCGAAAGGACAAAATAAGTTTCATTCCCCATAATCATAATACCAGAGCAAAGCAGCTAGACAATCTAAATGTACCTAAGTGCACCATAATACTACTTTCGGACAAAGAAGCTTTGAATTTTTAGCGTTATAATTATACAACAAACTCCCACTTAGTATCAAACAAGTAATTCAATCAATAATTGCATTAAGTCGAGCTAAACATGGCTTAAGGAATTAACAAAAGAAGAACTGACTAGTATTCTTAAAACAACGTCATAGAAGTCCCTGCCTAAACCTTGAAGTTGAAATATAGAAGTTGCTGAAATCCCCTTATTCAAAACCTAATAAAGAATTCTATAATATTAATATATTTTTTTTATATTTATACCTTACCTTAAAATGCCAAAATTAAATAGAGATTATAATTTTTTTTTAAATCATATCCCCGAGATATGGAATGAACATAAAAAAATTAAAAATAATTATGCCTTACTTCTTTTTAAATTTATCAAAAATTTGTATACATCGTAGTAATTCTATCGTTAACAGATAAATTAGTAAAAAATAGTCGTAAGTTCTTGAGAAAGTAAATTGATTTTCGTTTAAATCGGTATAGATCATACTTCCAGAGATTGTCTGTTCAGTGGATATAAAAAAAGTTCAAACAAAAGAAATTTGACGCCATAATCACTTTAAAATTATATCTAGATTTATTCACTTTCGAATTTATTCTTTGACTGGTTTTCTCATTTGTTCAAATAAGTGAGAAGTACTCGTACTTACTTGTTAGTCATTTACAAAGTCGTACTTGTTTTAAATTGATTGGATGCATACTAATAATTAGTAAATAACATAATAAAGGAAATTCCAGATTCGTCATTGTGTTTTACCATTTGCTGTCTGGTAGCCAAATGACTCAGTTCAGTGAGTTCACCGTGAAATGTAGGCGTAGGTGCTAATTGGATAAATACCATAAATCACTATAAAGTAGAAAATCTGTCTTTTCTGGAGCATCTAACTGTAACTATACGGTGAACTCTGACGTCATGAATTCGCACAGTTTCTTTATTTTTGAGTATTTAGATTGACGTATTTATTTTTAGCTCACAGCGTTATTTCCATGACGAGGTATGAAGCTTTGAAATATTCATTTAACTGTAAAATTTTTATGTCATAATATTGTTCGTTTCGTGATTTTTCTGTCTAATGTGAGTAAAAGAGATAGTTTAACGGCCAGCACCCAAAAATACTATACGGGTAGTTAGGAAAATGTATAATGTTTAAAAAGACAAATATCTGGAATTTTACGTAATATGTTAAGTTCAAAATTGCGTTCACCGGTTTATCTGTTTTCAGACATTTTTGTAGTTTTCATTGAATTTAAAAGATTAAATTTGGAGGATTTTCGTCTTTTTGAAACCTTTTTCATTTTCCATATAGAATTTTCGTATAAATTATTTGTAGTATTTGCTTGAGTTACCAAACTATGACAGTTTTATACTTAATAAGAGAAATATTCCCGTTCACCCGACTATATTTCCATTCTCCCTACTTATATCATCATTATAAGCGGAGTATGTTGCTTGCGCAATGATTAAGGACTTAGATATGTGAATGCGACCAAGCGACACATTTGTGCACTAGGTTACTAATCTAATTTTCTCACCAAAAGGACACGTGAAGTGTTTCTTCTGTTGTAGTTTATTTAAAATAAATGATTGTGTCTAAAGTCTTTAATGTTACTTATGCCCCTTATACCATCTTTAAACTAACACACAGAGGTGCGGCAGGGGGAAGAAACCAAAATATGGTGCCGCCAATTTAAGTAAAACGGCAAATAAATAAAATAAGAGTATTTAGTTTGTCCCTTTTTATATATTTTGTATAATTTGCTAACTGCAGTACGAAACAAACGTGTATGGCAGTAAACTAAGCTGGTGCTAAAATGGGTATCACGTGACATTTGCCTCCAACTCGAAATGGTACTTAGGGCAAGTCTATTAATGCTGACGTCAGTAATACTTAGTACGCGTTATATTACGCTCCGTCAGTTTTGCAACTTGCTTACGAGACTGCGAGCGGCAATAATACATGTCTATACGTAATACGTGTATGTAACCGGTTATATATTGTCTTGATACAAGTGTATGTGGGAAAAACCGTGTTTATTGACGGAGGCTGTATAGTTTGGCCTTCAGAAAATCGGGATAGCAAATAAATAATTGTCTATGTGTCTGAGGCTGGGGCAAGGCTGAAAATAATACACATTTTTTTTCGCTAATCACATGCTTTTTGAATGGTGTTTTACCAAAATCGTATTTTATGGTTTACTTCAAATAACTCACTTCATGGCTTTAAATTATATTTGACCATCTGATGTGTACCCGGCCTTGCTCGGGATTATTCATTTTTTTGGAATAAAGTTATCAATTCTTGCATGTCGTTTGGGTGCCATAATTAATTTTAGAGCGTAAGTATTGCCTTCTGACGACTATTACTATCTCTAAACAATTTTTTATTTCATTCCAAGGATTTATTTTTTCAAAACATATCGAAATAAAATAAAAGTTCTTCAGTAAGTTGTGTTTTTCATTTTGTAAATATTCTATCCAAAACAAACCCTCTTCTTTTGAACATGTAATCTATGGGCTAACCTCAATACAACATGGCGGGTTCAATGTTTTTCAAGCTAATTTTAAAACGTTATAGCAACAATTTTACATATTGGATTTCATTCAAACTGCAAACGGCGCTAATAAGAACAAACTGTGCTATTTTCAGCGAAACCGGTTAAGTATTTTTCGAGAAAATCGAGGACAGACAGACAGACAAACATTTATTTTTATATATAGATATTTATTTAACGTCGTTCGTATATTTTAGAACAAATATTTTTTTTTCAAGTGAGACATACAACCATGTTGCACTCCCATTAGTTATTAATTCAACCCTTCGTGGGACCGTTGATTATTGCTACATAATATTAGGTTTTATAGGGCAATTATGTATATGAAATAATAAAAACAAACAAAATGTATATAAACAACAGGAAAATGAAGTAAATATGCGTGTACAACGTTTAACTACCGATTATACCTGCATTCGAATCTACAAAGCTTAGCAGGACGGCTATGAGAACAGAGTTAGTACTTATAATAAACGGTTTTACGAATAGCACTTAAGGGCGAGAGGGACGTCAGAGAGTTATTATTCATTAATTCAAAATAATGATAGTATTATTACGCAATACCATAAACATAATGTTTTTAAATAGAAAAATATTTATTAAATATTTTATAAATTTACATAGGCTTAGCATTTATCAAAATCTAATCAGATATATTACCTTTTTCTGACCGTCCTATTGTAAGTTTTACAAGATATTTAAAATTCAAAGATGATTTTTAAAGTGGAGAAAAGTATGTTAAAACATTTATCGTTGCGTTTTTGTAAATAAACGTAACCAAAGATTTGTAATCCGCATTACAAAAAAAACAATGTTTATTTACAAAAACGCAACGATAAATGATTAAACATACTTTACTCCACTTTAAAAATCTGTCTCCACTAAAAAATATTTTGTAAAACATACAATGGGACGGTCAGAAAAAAGTAATATTCCTGATTAAATTTTGATAAATGCTAAGCCTATGTAAATTTATAAAATATTTAATAAATATTTTTCTGTTTAAAACATTATGTTTATCGTATTGCGTAATAATACTATCATTATTTTGAATTAATAAATAATAACTCTCCGACGTCCCTCTCCCCGTTAAAAAAATAAGATTTCAGAACATCATTTCGTGATTTGTCCGAAGTGCACACTTGTCTCAACTCCTCAGGCTACTTGTTATAGCTTATACTTATTCACATTTTGTCCTCACAGAACATTGAACACAAATATTGTACTGTTTTTACTATGAAATAATTTGGTCAGGAATGTTTGAAAAAATAGGAAGGATGTTTTCACGCGCGGTAAGAGATGGTTAAGTTACACCCCGTACGCTAAGGAGAAGGAGCCGTGAAAAACTTTAAAAATAAGATGCCAAAGGCAATTATGCCAGCATTGTCAAATCCCAATTAAAGGCAATATAATGAATTTAATTATTTATCTCGGCAATCCCCGATTAAATGACCTGTGTTGCAGCATTGAACACCTTTGCCATAATAAATTTAATTTTATCAAAGGGTGGTTAGGAAACCTTTTTATTCCCTAGGGAATCATACGCGAAGCATACACCAGATGTTATTAAACCGTTCAATTTTAATTAATTTTTTCCCAAAACGCAAAACGACAAAACGCTGACATTGCGGCCATTGTGTCGTACAACGGCAGAGTAATTTATTATTTTCCATATTTCCAAATTTGGGGGAAATAAGGCAATGGAAGGTATCTAATGCGGCTATGTGCCACGGGTTGGTGTAAAACCTGTTTTATTTCATACCTTTTGACTAGGGATTGCAATCCCCTACAGTTTTCAATACCGATGAATCTCCGCGAGATTTTTTTCGAATCGCTCGAGATTGCATTTTCGATATACAGTTTATTAAATTAAAAAAAGATATTTTTTTGAGGTTAATCATAAAAAATTTAAATCAAAAAATCTAACCCTTTTTACGTACCCTATGGTTGGCGGGAAATAAAAAAAATTACCACTTGTTAAACTTCTTTTATATTTTTAAATCAATAAGTAAACAAACAAAAAAACTTGAGGAGTATCTGTCTTACTTTCAGGGGCGGCTCGTGACTTTTGAGTGAACTAGACTGCTAAGATTGAAAAATACGACTTTATTGGCACTGCCCCACCTAACTGAAAAATCTTCATACGAAAAAATCAAATTTTGAAAAAAAAATCGTTTTCAGCTAAAACAACATCAATGAAGTCGTATTTTTCAATCTTAGCACTCTAGCTCACTCAAAAGTCACGAGCGCCACTGCTTACTGGTTCTCATACGTGTTATAATAACGATTAATGATTAAGCATATTTAGAAATTATAACAATAATTATTAAAAACTAATGTAATTAATATATCAGCAAAAATAATGGTTGCTGGAAATGAGATCTCAAGAAACGGACACTATTCAACGTCTCATCTCGGAATCTGTTTCTCAAAGAGCTACATACATATAGCCAGCGGCTGAAAAATCTTGCTCAGCCTCTACGCTTGTTAACGATGTGGTTATCAAGTAATTATAGACCATCCTGAGGAACTTGCCTCTTACTCTGACACTTTCTTAGTTTGACATTTCCTCTTTCTATGGTTTTTCAAAATATTCGGCATCTGGCACCCTCTTTATTTCTTTTGTACATTTTTTCTGCTCTTTCTATATTTTAATATCTAATTCTTTTTTCAACGACAGATCGGTAGATTATTGCAAATTGTCATCAAATTCAGATTCTTCATCTCCAGATTCATTGTTTTCCTCAATATTATAAACTCTTGTCATAGAGTGTAATATTATTAGTTTTGTAAGTAAATCCCGAAAATCCTACAGTAAGAAGTACGATTTTCCGCATGCCCTAAAATATATCGGAATTCCGCATGATTGCGGGTTCCCATTTTGCGCGATTCCAATCCCTATATGCACGGTGTCCGGAAACTAGTGGTACAAGCGGGAAACTGGTGAATCTACATTTATTTATTTATTTATACACACACAGTACATTTTATTACAAATTATAAGGTTGGTATATTAAAATTTATATTGTTAAAGTACCTACTGCGTATGTCCATACAAAATCTTATTAATTTTGTCTAGGTGAGAATCACACGGAGATCACACGTAGGAGAACCCAAAAAAATAAATACAAATTTTAAATTTCGATTTTTTTTTAAGAAATAAAATTCTGTTGAAAATAAAAACGTTCGCTTTTAAAGTAATAAAAATATACACCGTAAAACTTTTCGAATATTCAATTAGATGATCGTACCTATCATTTTTGTCCCTTTCTCGGTAGTAACAATAAGTAGGCGTAAGCAAGAGGAGATGCTGTTACTCGGTGACGCTTTTTATGGACATCGCTGCCGGAAGTGTAAACCTGCATATTCACCAATACACACAATCCTTAGTATGTATTGTTCACATCGACGTCTTCCTTATTTTCGTTGACGTCAATTGTATTTTTTTCGCAACGCTGTTATTTTTACCCCTTTTGAAATGTTAATTTACTTAGATGCATATAGAGTCATTTCATTAACTAACTAACCATCGCCCCATTTACCTTCAGAGTAGGCAGAGAGGATAGACCACCACTTAGCTCCGTCTAGGCACACACTCCTTGCTTTATTTACATTCATACATCATCTCATACTTAGTATACTGTTATTCTGGCTCTTGACATGGCCTGGCTTGAGTGTTTGATTCACTTGCCGCTTATTTCTGGGGCGTCCCCGACTTCTTCTACCATTCACATCTGCGACATAATATATTCGTCTTCTACTCCTTTCTTCTTTCATCCCCTCTACATGCCCAAGCCATCTAAGCCTTATTATATTATTATGATAATTTATTCAACTTTGTGAACCCGGTTTGCTCAAGAAATTTTAATAAATAGTCTCGTAAACTTTGTTACTTTTAATTACAAGTTCAAACCGCAATGTGTTGGTTTTCTAAGAAATTTAACAATATGTTGGGAAATAGGTATTTTGTCTACCTTTCCACGTATATCACCCGTTTCCCATAATTTCGAACAATACACCTTCCTTTCCGTAACTTCGCCGAAATAAAGTTTATTAGCTCCACTCTAAAGTTGGATCCTTTTCGCCGTGTCAGCTTTCACTCAACGGCTTCTGGGGAATCTCAGAGGAAACCTGACACCTACTTTTCTCTTATAGAATAATGTATTAGTTTCTCTCCGACTTCGACACATTTTTTCTTAGTGATGAGTGGTAGTTATTCTTAGTATTGCCCTTTTTATGTGAATTCCGCACAATAATTCCAACTACCCCAACTGACCTAAGCCAACGGGACTGTGGCATCCCCAGTTGAGGTATTTGTGATGCGGAAGGAAGTGAATAGGAGAAGGAGATGGAGAAGATCAGGAAGAGGGAAGTTGGGAAGTACCTGGCTATTCAGATCTGGTCACCAAACACGGCTAAAGTCATTTCAAGAAACGGCTTTAGCCGTATTTGGTATCCAGATCTGAAGAGCCAGGTACTTCCCAACCCTCCTCTTTTGGATCTTTTCCATCTCCTTCCCTTCCTCATTCCCTTTATCCTCAAAACATACCCCAATTGGAGATGCCATAGTCTCACCGGCTCCGGAGAGTTGGGATTTTAGATTTCACCATTTAAAGGCACGGTTCTAGCAATACAGTGTGAAGCGGTATTTTTTTATTTATTTAAATGTATATTAAAAATTCCATACCTCGACGAATATTAAATTGCAAACTTAAAATTGTTGCAGTGACTTGAATTCCGGACGCAAAATACTGTTAGAATTTCATGACGGCTGGAGCTGACCATTCTCAAGTTTTAGCTAGACAGATAAGATGTTTTTAAATATTACAATTAATATCACAGCTACCAACATAAAAATCCGTCTAATCTTAGACAATAGATTTTGTAAATGAATAAGCATTATAATAAACCTATAAACAATTTGCTTGCCTTAAATTCACAGGTGTAATTTATTTTCCCACGATTTGCTTGGAAGATCATTGACTCTCATTGTTACCTCAGAGGTTACTAATATAAATACGTACGTAGTTTAAGCACTTGTTCCAAAATCGCAAAATTGGATTTTGCGATTTTGACTGCGCACATGTACAGCAATCTAAAATTAACTCAACTCCACGAAAATGTGCCAATTTCCCACGCAAGAATCACAATAATTTAATTGACATACAGTCTGTTCTAGCCTTCGGGGAAGATCGAGTTTAGCGAAGTTCGTTCCGTACCGAGTGTACTGGATTATTTTCTCAGGCCAAATTCAACTTCATTGTTTAAGCACATTGTTTACATATAATTCCTTTGTAATCAACAAAATTGTTTTACAACAATGAACACTTTTGTTATATTAATCAACCATTTGGTTGTGAATTAATATTTTGTGGTGGGGTAATTTGAAGGTTCTCGAGTCTGGAACCATGTTTATATAACGTAAATATGATTAATTTTCGGATGCTTGTTGAATTTAGGTTGAAGATTTTGAAAAACATTGATGATGTTATTAGTGGAAAATTCTAGTGTAACTAAAATTTATTTCATAATGAAATTCCATTAAAATATTACGCACCAGGCTGGTGCGTATATCTATTCTTATGCTAGTTATTTCCCGTGAAAAATCACAGAATGTAGCATTACTTGCCAACTTCAACTGTAAAAATAAAGTTTTACGGAGCAATTATTACAAATTTCAAATACAATATTATCGTCTTGAGGGTAGATACTATCGCTTGTCTGGATTTGTAAAGATTATTTTTATAATGAATTAAACTAATCAAAAAATACATCATGTGTGCTCATATATACATCATACCATACTGTTCAGGTGACGCTTTGTCCCTTTAGATATAATGTGGTAACCCATTATGTACACATCTGTCTCTTTCTGTATGTTAGTTACTATATAACATTTTAATTTCATCTATCTCACTGTTCCTTTATTCTATGTTATGTTTTGTCTCATTGCATCTGCATATAAAGGGTGTTTCAATAAGTACGCTGGATTTTAAAATGTAAATAAAACAAGTTGTGTGTGAGATATCCACTCAATTTTTTTTTTCGTTTGTTTTTATATTTTATGGCAATAAGTGTGGAATATAACATCGTTTATATGTCCGCCGCGGCTTTGCTTGGTGGCACGTATTCGGGATGTCCAATTTTCAATGACTTTGTCGCATAAATCTGGCTGAATTTGCTGGATGGCGTATGCTATCTTGACTTTGAGGACGTCAATTATTTGTGGTTTACTCGCATAAGCCTGCAATTTAAGATGATAAGGTGATTTGCCGTACACTACTAAACAATTGACAACACATTTGATAGATGTTACTTTAACAACATGGCTGCTAAAACCTAACAAAGTTCGAGCCTCCTTATTGAAAGCACACAAAATGCATTTTTTGATTAGTTTAATTTTGTGCTCTGATGATACTTGTGTTGAACGAAACCGGTCGGTTGTGATAACTTAAGTTAATTTCCTGGTTATAAGCAAACCCATTGTTTTATTTGTTTAATATGTCAAACCACGAAGTACAACCAAAATAATATATTTTTTAATTTAATTATTCTTTACAACACACGACTAGTATGTACAAGTAATTGTAAAGTTTAAGAGTCAGCAGTTCTTCTTCTTCGTATAGTGGAGAAGAGTTGGTGGAGGTCACAGTGAGATGCTGAGGTAATTCAGCCAATCAACGGCATCGGGAGTCACTTGGTTCAGCACAGATGTGCCATTTGGAAACTGATGAAGGGGACATTCTTCTGTGATGTATTCTGTTGTTTGAATATGTCCACATTCACAAAGTTCGGAATCTTTTAGGCCCCATTTATGGATCATATACTCACAACTGTTGTGATTGCAACGGATGCTATTTAATGAGGTCCTCGTATTCGGAGGGAGAGAAACCTGAAAATTTAATAGCAGGGTATACAACAAGGTGCTTGTTTTTCACATTCACACTGAGTTTGCCACGACTATTCAGGGGAGTATCGTGATAGAATCAGTCTTTCGCCTTCAATCCAAAAAGGTTTCCCGGACGTCAGTCGGCTGGCCGGGAGGTTCGCAAGGTCGTCTTGAAGCGAACTGTTACTATTCACGGCCTTTTGTATTCCCTGAGGGTTGCTGTCCCTCGTCTTACAGCGATGTTCAAGGGGACAGTGAGACGTTGTATTGGGGTGGAGTGAAGAGTTCCGGCCACCGTGCGCATATCGGTATTTAGTTGCACGTCGATCTTCTGTGCGCGTGCACTTCTTACCCACACTGGAGCTCGCAATATTCCGCTACCGAGTAGACCAGGGAAATCGTAGCTGTTCGTAGGGCGTCGTAACCCCAGCTAGTTCCACCTAGTAGTCAGGACTCAAAATGGCGCTATACTCCACTTTCTAAATTTGTAATACAAGCAATACTAGTAATAATTTATCTGTAAATTCTTTCCGAGTAGTTAGAAAAATGTCTAACGTATCCTTTGAATGAAATTCTTGAACTGCGTTCTTTGAAAATCCAAGGAATACATACTAAAATGTCTAAAAGAGGTACAGTTTGAAAACCAATGAAGGCCTTTTTGAACGTGTCTTTTTCTGTTTCCTATTTCATTTGAGATTTGATCATATTATCTTCAATGATTAAAGAATAAATAAAATGTTGAATCTTATGAACAATGTGACCTACCTACTTTAAAAAATATTAAATAATGCACTCGAATCTCAAATTCATTCAAGAAAACATGCCGTTTATCAAGAACGAAAATGTCACAAACAGAAAAAAATGTCATGTATAAATTCTTTGAGTTACGTTAGATCAAAGGGAAACTAGCCATACTATTTTCGTAACTGTAAGCAGTAAGCACTTTTCTATACTCGTATTAATGGTTCTATTATTACAGAATATACCATCTTCTGTTAAATGATGTGCTGTAAAGAGGCGGGAACCTTTAACAAGGGTGTTAATGCCTATTTCACCCCTGGAGCCATAATATATTGATAGCAGAAGGCTTTGTTCTTTTAAAAGCCTTCTAACATTATTTGCTATAAATTGCTCCGAGCCAGCTTGGTCCGAGTTTCGATACGTTTTTTTCTTATTAAACTATTTTAAAAATTTACACGGATTTTAAAAGCAAAATTTTAGCTCTTGATAGGAATGAATGTGGTGACGTTTACCAGCAAGTTTCATGTAGAAAAAACTGCAATTTCATGATGAAGTCATAATGTAAATATGTGAGTTGTAAGTCTTTAATTTTAAGTCTTTGCTGTGAGTAATAGAGCAATATTGTTTACTACTCACTTGGTCATAAATATCTATGTTATTAGTTTTAAGATACTAGTTATAAGTCTTGGATATCACTAGTTATAGGTTTCAGTGGTAAGTTGCTCGCTATATGTCTTAGTTGTTAGTCACTAGTCATATGTCTTAGTTGTAAGCTATTCATAATAAATCTTAGCTGTTAGTTATCAGATATAAGTCTAATTGATAACTGTAATGCGCCATTTAGGCGATTTTCTCACGAGAACGGAGCTATATAAGTAATCCATTTATTTATTTTTATTCATGAAGAAAAACTGTGACGATTTAATGACGCGATAGTTTTCCGTTCTAGAGTAATTGATGCTGCAGAAAACAGATTTTCTACTTATGGTACTCTATCAGTCAAAGGTCTGTTGATATAAAAAGCTTTTGCATAATTAAAATGTACGAGTATATTTTTAATAATTGAACTTTTGATTTATCCAACGGAATTTAATGCTGATGGTTTAGAATGTTAATACCATTAGCTTTGTTATCAATAGTTATAAACCATATACTTAAGACATGCACATTCATTTATTTTTTTATTCGATTGCCCGTGATGAAATTGTATTTACTGTTCCTTTATTTTATTGCATTTTATCGGATTTGCCTTAAACAGTATAGCGGATAATTTTGTTTAGTAGAGTTTTCGTACAAGTATTTTCGCCTAGTTAATATTTTTATTTATTTTTTATTAAAAAGAAAGACAAATATTCCCTGGTTACAAATAACCTGAAAGTATTTTAAAACCTCCTACTACCATCACAGTAAGCGGAAGATGTTGCATGTGTCGTAAATGGAGGACTTAACCAGTCGAGAAATTGAACTCACAATGCCTGGGTGATACCCAAACGCGATGCCAACTCAGCCACTGACCGATCAATAATTCAATAATTATTTCAATTAGATGAAATGTTTCATTGATTACGGTAGTTTATTACTTTTTTAATGTTCTAATTTGTTGTTAATTGTAACGAGTGTTTTTCGAATATAATTGCTACCGCCTGGATACACGTGCATTATTTCAATAATCAAAAAACATTAATTTGTTTATGTTCATAACCAATAATGCGTTTTTCTCGTTGATGGCGTTTAAAGTTGTAAATTACTTTACGGAGTTTTAAAATTAAAAATGAAATCCTATCGGTTGTTATGAAATTATTTAAGTTTTAACATTCAAAATAAAATCCTACCTGTTGTTACAAAATTATTTAAGTCACAGTAAAGCAGAGAATCTTTTATTGTAATATATGTATGAAGCACCGAGAACTCTTGAACAACGAGCTCTGGCTTTACTAAATTTGCTCAACTTATACTGTCTGTAATTTTTACAGGTTAACGTAACTATTTTCATCTCATATGTTTAATCTCAATCACGAGCTACGACCCTTAAAAATAATATATATTTATCTAAAAAATGATAGTCGAGGCCATATTATGAGGTCTAAGCCGGATAGTAAAGCAAATTGATCAATAAAAAGACAATTATTTGAAATAACGACGCGTAATTTATTTTCCGTGCCATTTTTTCTTGGCACTTCAAAATTTAATATTCCTTGCGGCCTTTCCTGCATCTGAAATATCACTACTAGCTGTGCGGAATTTCCGTTTTATTGCGTCATTTATCTCTTATTCAGATTATTCTCTAAGCGGGTCCCATCCCCCTTCTACCCCTGAGCGGGGGGGGGGGGATGATCTATCAGCCATAGTAAATCCCCGCCAGCCAGTTCCGCGGGTACGAGAAAACAACTGCCTCAAATATAGAAGAAGAAAAAACGGACGGGAGGAAAAATGTCCCAATGTCCCATTCGACCGAATTCGGTGAATGTCTCAACAATTTGTTTGGAACTAGTATTTACAACCCGAATTTATCAGAGTTTCTACATCCTCCTTAAATAATCGAAATATCTTTTATAATTTATTAAATAAATTATTATTGAAAATTATCGAAGAAACAATTACATGTGCATCTTGTCCATTTCTCTTACAATTATGTAAGGAATATTTCATGTTATAGAATATTTCATGTGACGACAACGTAGTTAACGACCGGTTAATAGCAGATTGGTCCAACGCATCGGTTTCCTTATCTGGGGTCAGGAGTTCAATCATCTGGTAGCTAAATCCTCTATAATTACATAAGTAACATTTTCCGCTGACACGTAATATTGAAAATTACGTTATGACCTGAAATAACGTTGACTTTTAAATTCCAAAAAAAAAAAACCTCTGAAAATTTCTTTTTTTTTTAGTCAGGCTTGTAAACAGATTTTTTGCCTTGTGGTTCCGAAGTGTTTTTTTTCTGTTTCGAAATGTTTTTTTCAATCAGACCCATGAAAGATTTTCGTTACCATTATGTTTTTAAATTTATTTTATATGACTTTTTAAGTTGTGATAATTTTGATGAAACTTACCTTCCTGAACACGCGAGCATGCAATATAGGATGTGAGTTATTATTTATATATTATTTTAATGAAGGAACAAGTCGATTATTATATAATGTTGCTGTTTTTCATTAATTCGTAATAGTAATAGCACTTACATAATATTGCTTACTACATTTCTTTGGAATATTAATGGTCTTTAGCAATTCCGCTTCTTATGACGTTCCTACACGAGTATACACTTAATAATAATTAACAATAATTCTGGGACTAACTACCAAATGCATGCACCCATTTTTCGTCTACATATATTTGGAAACAAATTCACCTCTGCTATAGATATATTTAATATAAGTTTATCATTTTTTTGTTTATGTTTATAATTTATCTATCCTTACATTATTGTATTCTAATTTTTATCATTTGCCTGTACTTGACATTGTTATTTTTGGTTTTCATATATTCCTCATGAAGAAAGCATCGCTTTCGAAATATGTAGAAATCTATGTTCATTTATAAAGTTGTGAATACAAAGTATATTTTTTAATTCATTAATTAATTGAGTATTCAATTATGACCATTTTAACGAAGTGGGTTAAAAATGTATAATGAGATCCGTCCAACCCTCCAAATGTCATGACAATTTTATTCAAGATACGCTAGGGGGATGTTTCTGACAGTAAGGCGATATCTCTTTTTTAAATTAGTTTGGTAGCCTT